>QGDZ01000209.1:0-94455 GCA_004367075.1 Fusarium incarnatum | reverse complement strand
CCGTCACTGCCACCAGCCGTCAATGTCACTGCTACTATCGCTTCTGCCTACCTACATAATTCAACAAAGAAAAAACATCACGTGCTTTTGTCCACAGATGTGAGAGGATTGTCTCCTTCCCTTCTCCATCATCCCACAGATTATTTCCGTCCTTCCATCACTATTATCACCGACAAAGCTGCACCACGCGTTAAGGGAGCAGAAAATCTAGCCGTTCAAGAAATACGACGCGAATTAGGTTTGTCTCTTTTTTCCCGCCCCGAGAGAATTTTAACTAATTCAATCTAGCGGTCTTAGCTTTAAACAGCGACTATTTGCTCCTGCTTCGATTATGGACGAGCCAGCCTGCGAGGGGACTCCTGGAGAAGGCACTGCTGGCCTTCTACTCATCTCCGAGGAGAAAGAAGCGCTTAACTTCCACTCCTTCCCAAAGCTGCCCCCCGAGTTACGTATCAAAATTTGGAAGTCCGCGTGCCTCCCCCGAACCTCGACTGATCGCGGCATCCATCACATCACTATCGACCGCGTGGCTGAGCCCGAAGACTCTGAAGATGAGATACTCTCGAATCCCAATCTCGAGGGGTATGACGAGGAATTCGATATCGAACACGACGAAACTGCATACGTTACGCTGCGCGCTCTCAGGCGTGAGAGCACCGACACACCTGCGCAAGGGTCAGCCTACCTGTATGACGCCGGTCTCTGGACGGCTTGCAAGGAATCTAGACAAGCAATTGCCGAACATCTCGACATCAAAGGGTGGGTAGCTCTGCGAGACTCCGGGCCTCACGACATCGCCTTGGAAGACGGATGGTACGATAAGAAGGGGTTTCCTTCCACGCTCGTACCTTCTAAGAAGGACAAGCCTTGGCGGCCAATCGTGGCTCCTCGCCGAGATATCTTTTGCATCTCTCCGACCCCTAGTGCTCTGCGGTCTCTGCCTAAAAGCGTATACAGCATGAAGCTCCTAGCACCATTCCTTGACACTCGCAATTTCGCCATTGTGGAAGATTGGAACATTGCTTTCCGGTTTCACCACAGCTGGAACCAAAACTTCCCGAGCACTGTTGGACGTTTAAGACGCGAAAGGTCCCCACGAGGCTTTCTGGCAAACTGGTTTGAGAGCCTTCAGCACGAAGCTAATCCAGAACCGATTCTTTATGTCATTGATGACACCGGCAATTGGGTGGCACCGTCGGGTTGGTCACCCCGATCGGTTTCCCGAGATTGTGACAACGAATACGTCGAAGTCCCATGGGAGGCGACTTGTGGCAACACAGAAGCCGAGGACCTCGTCACCACGTCTTACTTCATGGATATTTTCGACGTGCTGTTTGAAGGAGACCTGCATGATGACATGGATTCAGATGATTTGTGGCAGCCTGCGCCGGGGCAGGTGATTAAACTCATCGTCCGTAAAGACAACGAAATCACACGTGACGAAGAACTTCGGGAGGGAAGCATTGAGTCGGTTGATAGGAGTGACATGAGCGATATGAGTGATTAGATAATTTTTACTGTAGCATAGTGGACTAGCCCAACTCCTGGTCTAAATTTACACACGCTATCTACGATATTTGTCTCTTCAGTTAACATCTACACCTGCGATAGTATATGATACCCTCATAATAGGTGGGTTAATCCATTGAGCTGAAAGATTTTAACAGTCAAAGAGTTAAAAAAACATACAACAGCGGGGNNGGACGGGATCCCGTATTTTCCGGTAGGTATGGTCGTATGTGCTACTTTTGCAATTCCTGCGAATGATATAGTCAAAAAAAAAGTACATAATCAGCTGAGGCTTTAATCAGAACAAAGCTTCGAGTTTCAGTGCAAACAATCCGGCCCGCGGCCAAAAGCGATAGTTGGGAGCAGGAGCTTGGAGGATAAATACTCTGTTCTTATCTCCCTATGCTCAGTTTACGCGATGTTCTTCGTGTTGGTTTCCTTTCCGTATTCATGTCCGTTAGCTCACTACCTCACTTGGCAAAGCAAGCCTCAAGCCCAACTTGTGTCAAACATGCACTGTATTTTTCCATTCACGACTTTCTTAGCACAATCGCATGGTGAATGTTGATCGTACCTTACAGACAGTCAAGAGGCCAGATTAACGGAAGAATTGTTAATTTGGGCTTGAGCTGCCAAACTAAAAAAGTCTTAGTCTCAGTCCAAGCTAGCATAAGATAATTGAACTATTTCATCTCTTGTATTTTCACCGGCTAATTCTTCTGAATCCGACAGAAGCCAATGCTTATTATTGCGACCCATCCGAAGGTTTTTAGATTTCATGCCCGGGGGAAAATGCTCCGACGTTAGCGTCACGGGCGCTATGTACTGTTGGTCAAGCGCGCTTGGCGGCGACAACCAATAACGGCCGAGGTGAACCCGGGCAGGTGAAAGAACTAAACGCGATACGGTTGCTCGTGTGTTGGTTCTTATTGCCCCGGTACCTGAGAAGGACTTTTTTCATTCGCGTTCGTTTGAGTAAGGTTTTGGGATACCACCATGCTGGTGATGGGCTCGTCCAGATCTGCTTCGTTTGGACTATCGTCGTCTGAATCGTCGTCCGAATCAACCTCTATCGGATTTTGCTCTCGTCCGTTGCCCATATTCACCGTGTTGTTGGCGACTTCGCCTTGTATTCTATTAACCGTGCCTGGATGGACCACTCCTGGACGTACTGCGCCTGAATTAACCGCACTTGGGTTGACCATACTTGGGTGGACCATACCTGGATTGACAGCAACCGGATTGACAGGAACTGGAGTAACAGCACCTGGATTACCAATGCCAGCATTTTCCGTACCAATTATCCTCACTGTCGTGTATCCCTGGGTCATTACAAGCTGACCTTGACTGTAATGGAACGGGCCCTGGCTTAACTGTGGGTTTTCCGTCTGACTATCCATAAGCAGCGGGTTGGTCATCATAGAAAAGATGACCTCCACAGCCTCAGGCCCAACAGACCTCAATGTCGTTCCAGCATCGCCTCTCGACGGTAGTTTCTTAAGCGGCTCATTTCTATCAAGAAAACGCGCCAACCACTGCTTGCCCAACGGCTCATGGTCACCCTGCTCCCTGAGCAGCCTTGCGACGAGAATCATAATCTGCTTCTGCGTAGGTGCTGCTCCGATCGAATGTTGAGCCATGATCCACGAGACGAGAACTTTTTCTTGAAATTGTGAAAGACGTTGGTATGCTACATGGCTGAATTTGCTGCTTTTTTTACCACGGAGACGTCCTAGTAACGTGGACTTTGGTACGCCGTTGGCTTTGGCTGCGCTTTGTTGACTGTGACCGAGGACTCTGACATCGTGAACGGCTTTTTCGAGTTGTTCTTGTGTGTAATTGGGCATGGTGGATGGATGATGGGTAAATAGGGAGACGTTGGTAAAAGATGAAGATTTCAAGAGGGTATACCGAAACATGGGGACATGGTCACCCCCTGGATTACTCGGCGCTATACCTAACTGAGATGGGAAGCCAGTCGCGCCAATCATTTCGCGAGTTCCTGGCTGTGTCGGTGGACTCCGTCAGCGGGTTCGGAGGATCGTATTGCCGCTGACCAGTAGCGATCCTAACCTAGAGCGTTTATCATTGAGAAACAATGATGCTTTTTGCCGTGATACAACGAAGATAATAGCTTTATTCACGCTTGCTGTAGAGAAGATATTGTTGGTTCGTATGAGAATCCTTCTGTTTTTCTTTTCTGGAGTTTTTTATAAATGGTGGCTTGCTCTTGGAAACTTTCTATACCCTCGGTGTTCGCACCTCCATCACGGCGACCAATCCCAGCCCCTATCTTTGAAAGCTAAAAACAAACTCTTGAAATTGTCCAACTCGTAAAGTAGATACACCATCCACCTCCGACAATCGTGAAAATCATTGTAAAGTCATGTGATCTGAATAAGCGCCAAGTCGACATTTGCGTGGTTGTGCAACCAAGCCACCGTGGTCAGCAGCCAATCGTCATCAGGATCGTTGGAGTCAGTTTGCCTGAGTCACCAAACAATCACAAACACACATACCATACTAAAAGTTATTGAACGACACTAAGAGTTTGTCTCAAGAAGCACCGAGCTGAAAATAGCCGGCTTGATATATAAACTGTAACTCATCCTCTTTACTTTACCTCTACTCCGTTTTCTTTCGGTACTTCTCCTGACGCTTGTTATAGCGCTTATTCCTGCTAGCCAGCCCCGCACCTTAGCGCTCGGTCAATCAAACGGCCTTTACTCAGCTCAACCTCCACAATTCAGCCAACATGTCAAATCCGACAGAGAAAACCAACCGGGAAATTAAGGCAAGTTAATAAAATACTACAAGTCCTGCTATAAACTAATCTTTACCAGGAAGAAAAGCCAAAACTCAGAATTCGTGGTGGTGGCTTTCGACCAATTAACCCCGAAAGCCTTCCTCCAGGATCTCCGAGGCCATCAAACTTGCCTGACCCGAAATGGCCTACCAACTCTCTAGTCGAGGACGAAATCATGGTTGCACCACTGAAACGAGATACCTCTTTAACCTGGAACCCAGCTGCAAAGAAAGAGAAGTCAGATGACAAAGAAAAAAAAGACGACGATGAACCTGAAATCAAGCCATTTCCTTGTATACCTTGCATAAGAAGGTGGCTGGTTGATCGGACGCATGTTTGTAGAGAGACTCGCGGTAAGTTCATCGCAGGTATGGAGAATTTCATTAACGTTTGTTGTCAGAGCTTCCTTGTCCTCATTGCCCTGATCTTCGCTATTGTATGCAGGTAAGTAGTCTGTAAGCCTACTTGAGTTCAGTGCCTAACAACTGCAGCCCGACACAGGATCATAGGTCAAATTTGGTTCACGCAGAGAACACAATTCTGGGTGAAAGACTTTTAAAGCATCTCAAATGGCACAACGGAACATGGATGTATCAAATCTGTTAATGAATATTGGATCAAGGTCGTGATTGGAGTTGGTGTGATACTTTGGTAGAGTGGTAAAGCAGTCGCTCTCATTATGAGGCAGGTTAAACTGTGGCTAAGATTTCCTCCCCTGCTAGACCGTCATCACCCTCACTGCAGAAGTCCCAATCGCATATACATGCCGAACCGTCCCCCATATCAAACATGTAGCAATCGCCAAGCCTGGCCTCGCATCTGATATCCAACCCTCTTAGCAGTTCCATAAACTCGGCTCCTGGCGTCCCAGCACTGACTGCGATTCCCTTTAATAGCACATGCCTCAAAACAGGGAATTTCCGTTGTGCCAGAACCCCTTCAAGAAGATCCAACAACCTCTTGCTTCGAAACCCTTGATTGTCACCTTTGATGAATTCATGCTCCCGGTCACATTCTGGATCGCAATCCTCCATTCCGATCTTCTGCTCTACGATCAAAGTCTCAAGTGTTGCGCTACAAGATTTGAGGATCTGCTCCCAATCTTTATGGGCAGCGATCTCTGCGTGTGTAGACCAAAAGTAGTTCTGATCCATCTCATTCTCCAGATCGTTGTCAGAAGGTTGGCACAGATACAAATATCTCAACTTTGGAAGCGCAAGCTGATGCTTGTCAGGTAAGAAGCCAGAGAGTGGTCGTGGGATACACGACCACCCATCTGTGTTCCCTTGTCTGTCAGCCCGAAGTGGGCTATCGGTATCTTCAGGGTGGTCTTGCAGAATGTCTTCGATACACGAAGCAACTGGCATGCCTTCCTTGAGCAGCTCAAGCTCGAGTCGCTCGATATTCTTACCCGAAGCCAACAGCCATTCCACTACCGGGACTGGAACATAGCCAACCAGCCTCACAAATCGAATCTTGGATAATACTTGCCGAGACGTATCAAAAGATCTGTCTTCAACAGTCTCCCGATGATCAGCGTGTAATTCGAGACTTTCAAGATTGACAAAGTAAGGTAGAAATTCCCAAAAGCTCAAGCTCTCTTGTAGAACAATGCATATCGACTTGACACGTGCGCAAACACTTTTTAACCGGTCTGTGTCTAAATTGTGCAGTATTTGGAGGAGCGTTCCAACTCTCCAGGGACCCTGACGAGAGGAGCCCCACTGATAGAATCGATCTGATGAGCTAATTTCGGGGAGTGACTGCTTCTTATCACACTGTTGATGAAAACTTGGATGATGGAATTCGAGAGTTGTCCATAACTTTGATTCGGCGAACTTGTTGAGTGATTTGCAGGTCCGAGATAGTTGGGTGATATCATGGGCTGGTAAGTTTGAAACGATGATGGCAATCAGCTCATTTGGGAGGTATAGTTGGTTTGGCTGGTATGTGAGCATTTTGATAAGTTGAAGGTCAAGTATGGAACAGGCGCGAAAGTTGGTCTCAAGGGTTTTGGGAATAAAACTGCAACATGCCGGTTTGATCCAGCGTCACATGACCATGCGCTAACATCCAGTAAATGACCACTATTGGCTCGAGCCCAGATAGATAGAAAAATACACACAACGTGATGATAGATGTCGACAACAATTATGCCTTCATTGATGGGTGGGGTGCTTTTCATTTCCAACGAGTCTTCTAGATACCTGATAGAATCCTCAATTTCTCATCGGATCGCCATACCTTGACAAAATAGCGACACCAGTTAGCATTGATGGTACTGTAGTAACAAGGCAAGCTAGGTATTGGTCGCTGGATACATACCCACCCATCCACAGGCCCTCTGTATCAATAAGAGCTAAGGTAGGGCTATTACGTATCGCCTTCAGCTGAGTTTGCAAAGAGGCACTGTAATCTTTCAATGGTTTAGAACTTCATTGGTGGGAGTTGCCCGGTACTGTAGATCGCTCTTTAGGTTTCATAGCTTACAGCAACCCCCGCTCCACTGACGTCTGTAAACTCCAAAGCTACAATGATGACAAGGAGGCTTTGGTCATTGAACAGAGAAAACATAAATTGTTACTAGCCTGCTCTTTCCGTCCTGTAAGCAGTTCCCGAATACAATCGCCCTAGTACCCCAAAATCTATCCTTTACAATTCATCTACCTTTGGCACTATGAGTGAACCGGTGAAATCACTGTCTCCCAAACGTGAGATACAGATCCATGTATCCGCTGTGGATGATGACGGCTACCAGGTTCAATCCATCGAGACTGTTCCATTGTTATCCCGCTCTCAAAGAGCAATCGCCATATTCCAGCTTTGCGGTGTCAACCTCGCCTGGAGCGTCTCCAACGGACTCATAATCATTGACCTCCCACGACTGACAACTGATCTTGATCTGCCTGTATCACTGGCCTTTTGGCCGGCTTCCGCGCAAGGGTTGACTACAGCTTCTACCTTGCTATTGTCGGGCAGTGTCGCTGATGCTCTGGGACCAAGATCAGTGAATCTGACTGGATGCATAACCAATGGCATTATTATGATCTCCGTCGGTTTCGTTGGTAACGGGATGCAGTCAGTCGTTCTACGGGCGCTTCAGGGAATCACTATTGCTATGCACTTGGCTAGCTCTGTGGCTCTCGTAAGCAACACTCAACCGCGTGGCCAAAGTCGCAATGTATCCTTCGCTTGTTTAGGCCTTAGTCAGTTGCTAGGGTTCATCCTTGGGTTGATTGTAGGTGGTGCAATGCTTGATAGTATTGGATGGCGTGTAGGCTGGTATGTTTCGGGAGGCCTAACTCTACTGTTATTTGCTGTGGGTATGTGGTCGCTCCCAAAATCGCCTTTGCCCTGTTCTCACGAAACTGCCTTGGGTGCTTTACGGCTCAAAATCGACTGGGTAGGGACTCTGCTTGTCTCTGCCTTTATGGCTCTACTCTCTTACTTCCTATCGTGAGTCAATCTCTTGTACAATGCAAAATGGACTCTGCTAAGTAAGGAAAGGATTATCGGTACAGATATCTATCGTATCAAGGAGGTAGGCAGCATTATGCTTCTATGTCTCTGCTTTATACTCGTACCTCTCTTTATCGCTTGGATGCGCTTTCAGGTCAAAAGAGATAAACCAGCATTGGTCCCTAATGGCTACTGGAGGAACAGTGCGTTTACATCCGTTTGTGGTGCTATCGCTTTATCGTTTGCAGCATTAAACTCCATGGACCTGATGACTAGCTTGTAGTAAGCTAAGATCCATTCTGGCCTTGAAGCTCTACTAACTTTTTACTTTAGTTTCCAGCAGATCCAACAGCTCTCAGGTCTCGATGCAGCTATTCGGATAATCCCCAGTGCTATTGTCGGGCTATCTCTTAACCTAACTACAGGTTACATTGTGAACAGAGTCCCGGCCGTCTGGCTTGTAACCGCTACAACTCTGCTGTCATCTGGCTCGCCTCTTCTTATGGCTATTATCAATCTACACTGGTCATATTGGAAAGGCGCCTTTTTTGCTCAGATTCTTTTACCATTTTCTTTTGACATCCTGTTCACCGTTGGACACCTTGTAATTACCGAAGCATTTCCTGATGAATGTCAATCTCGGGCAGGTGCAGTCTTTTACACATCTGCACAGTTTGGGAACGCGGTTGGCTTAGCTATAACTCAAACTACCTCAACCTTATTTGTAAAGAAGTACAATTACTTGGGCCATTCTGAGGCACTGCTACATGGCTTGCGGGCAGGCTTTTGGGCTATATTTATCGAGGCACTTCTATGTTTACTTGTTAGTATACTTGGACTAAAAAAGGTAGGAAAGGTTGGGTTAGCATCTAGTTAGGTTACATAATCACCATGTTCATCAAGTATAGGACCAGACTTGGGCGGGGCAGCTGGTAGAAATCACAACCTGATCACACACTTAAAGCCTATCCTTGTGGTGCGGGCCGAGTCCGCCACAACTGTATTCCAAGCGCCAACCAATAGATAAAATACGAATGAAGAGATGGCAGAGCAAGTAGCCTTTGTGATTCGACTCATTTTCGCAGTCAGCAGAGGACTGGGGTTATCTTAGCTCAATGCCGGGGAAGCATATAAACCTTTTTAAGGCGACAACATCTCAAATAATAAGACCATTTCTCTAACCGGGACTGCACGATCTTAGAAAATGTACAAAATGGGCATGGGATCCCATGCCTTCACTTTCCCTCTCTACAGTATGCAGGCGCGTCGTGGTAAAGAACTGGTCGGAATGGGCGAGCAGCTATTAAATGAGGCCAACCATCTAACTAAGAGAGCGCTAGACTATGATTTCATGGTAGGAAATAAAAGGAAGATTGGTTAGAGAGTAGGCTCTCCCCACTAGATGGTATTTCCTGTTAGCTCACTGAGACTGGGTTCTGATACACGACTGAGAGGCAAGTGAATGTTGCTCTTGATGCTGCATGCTTGAGCTTCAACGCTACCAGGGAACCTGCTGGAATCTATCATTCTCATATTCCCAAAACGTCCCCGGCTCGATTCCGTCCTTGCGCGCTTCGAGTAACCTGACCACCGCCTTCGCTCCGTCGAGAGGGGCCTTCTTGCCTTTGTAGCCATTGAAAGCCGTACTACAATGTCCGGGACTGACAGCCCAGAAGGTGATCCGATTTCCGTCTTGTCTATGGTTCTCCACTGTCTGCAAGTGTATTATAAGCATGTTTAGACCCGCTTTGGACACACAATAGTCGATGTTTGCAACGGGTGGAAGCTAGTGAGAGGTCAGTTCCATGCTGCGGTGGAGGGAAATGACTAACTTGGTAGCTTGTTGTTCTACTTATGCTGCCGCGTGCACTTGATATCATAATAACTCTTGGCCATGAACTCTTTCGGAGTAGTAAGTCGAAAGCGTGAGTCATGACGGCGTTCGAGGTGACGAGATTGTTGAAACACGAATTGGAGGCCGACCGGATATGTGGCAGAGTGTCTGAGGCTCTCTTCTCGACCTTCCCAGCGTTGTTGATAAGAACTAAGACAGTTAGTGTCTGAACAAGATGGATTGATGTCACGACATGCCATCCAATTTCCCGTAGCTTTGGTCAATTAGTGCCACGGCTGCCTCGACTGAAGCATCATCCTCAATATCCAACTCGACATAGGATAGTTGAGCCTTAACACCAAAGTCTCGCAGAGAGTCAATCGCGCCCTTTGCTGCATCCGTGTTACGACATCCGAGGATGATAGTTGATGATGGGAATCGAGTGCCGAGGGCCTGCACGATGGCATAGCCAATACCGCGATTCGCCCCTGTCACTAGAATAGTAGCCATTTCAATAATAATTAGCTGAAAAAATAACTATTATGTCCAGAGGCAATACAGAGAAATCCAGCTCATCTACTCTTCGCTGCCTGTACCTTTTAAACTGTGGTGTCGGGTTTACAGGTTTCGGACTTAACCAAAGCCGCAACCGCAGCTCCGTTGAGGTTTCGTCCGTCATCGACCACTGGCTGCAACCAATAAGTCGTTGCAAAACAAACGAAAATAAAAGGCTTACTTAGATAGCGTTGCTGTGGCGGGGACTGCCTGGGTTATTCTTCAAAGTCAGCCGGAAAGTACATTCAGTGGCGTCTTGTTCAGGTCAACTTCGGTATAGATTTATGATACGTGGTTTTGAAACTCATAGATACGATAGAAATATATACATAAAACAATATTCAATCAATCTTCCATCATCCTTTACAGAGCCTTCTTGGCCCAGCCAACCTGCTGGTTTCCACCATCGAAAACAACAAAAGCAGCCTTGAGTGCGATATCACCAAAGATGTTAATACCAATGTCATCACTGGGCTGGATACCACCCAGGCAGGTAGAAGAGCCCTCCTGGACGGGAGCATAGTTGATGTAAGATCCAGGAATGGTAATAGTCACACCACCAACGCCGAAGCTGAAGTTGGGCAGGGTAGCCGAGCAGCTGAAGACATAACCACCGTAGGAAGAGCTGTAGCGAGCACCGCTGACCTTGGCATAGTAGGCCGAGTTGACAGCATCGGGGAGGAGGAGAAGGGTGGTACCAGTATCAGCAATACCAGTGATGGGGCTTCTGTTGAGAGAAGCCGAACCGACAGCGTATCCGGAGGAGGTGAACTCCCACCAGCCACCAGAAGAGTCGATAGGAGCGTATCCGATCTTTCCAGTGTAAGCAGAGCTGTCGATGTAGCCAAAGTTGTAAGTTCCAGGCTGCTGGTGCTTCAGATCAGCGGTGAAGACAGGAGACTTCAGAGTGGAAATGGCGTTGTCGAAGAAAGTCTTCTGCTTCGTGGGCTTGACGGTGTTGATAGAGCTGAAGCCGAGACCGAGAAGACCATCGAGACCAGTCTCTTGTTCGAACTCATCAGAGACCCGCTGGGCAGACTCGACAGCTTGAGAAGTGACGGCTAGACCACCAACCGAGACCTTGTCCTTGTAGACATCACCGGAAGAGGTGCTTCCATCACCATAGCTGATGGACCAAGTAGCACCGGCAAGCTTCTTGGCAGTGCTACTCTTGGCAGGATTGTACTCATCATGGCCACTGCTTCCAGAGGTCTCCGTGCTAAAGACCCAAAGATCCGAGGAACCAGTATCAAAGTCCAAGTTCAGAGTCTGAGCAGGTGTGCCGATTTGCACGGGAGTCAACCACTCGATGTCCTCATCGGCAGGCGTAGTAATGACAGAGCCACTGCCGCTCTGACGCTTGGAATGAGAGGAGCCGGTCTTGACAGCCTTGACAGCCTTCTCAAGACCCTTGGGAAGAGGGACGCCGTACTTGGAGTAGACGTGGGCGAGAGCCAGAGGACCGTTCTTGATGAACTTGGGGTTCTTGACTTGTTCGACGGAGAAGTGCTTGTCTTGGGGTGCTGGGGCGCCGAGGGCGATGGAAGCGAAGGCCAAAGAGGCGGCGAGAAGAGCGTTGAGAGAAGGCATTGTGCTGAGTAGATGAGATGAAGTGAGAGATGCTGAGCGATGGTGATGATCCAGATGTTAGACTAGATGATCTCGCCGATACTTATACATCTTCAAAGCTGTGCTGGATTATCATTTTGAACAACACGGATCCGCCATGTCTTGATGTCGTGATGCTTCATCTATCTTGCTGTCACCTCACTCGGCTTCTACTATCCGATTGACCTTCCAAGAACAGACGTCTCATTCGATATGTCTCATCTTCTCAGACGCTGAACATATGCCTCATCTGAAGTCTTGGCTAGATCTGTCAATGCAGCCACCCGTCCTTGGCATCCGCTTCGCTCCTCGTGGTAGATCCACCTCCAGCTTGATTTACAAAAAGTCCCGACAGCCTTGCTCTAGTAACTATGCGGTAGTTTCTCCGGTTAAGCACCTACCAATAACGGATGCTACCGCCGATTATGTCCGGAGTTCGGCATTGCTAACGCTCTTACAGGCAGTTAGATCGGGACTCGGCATTTGAGCAGAGGGACGTTTGCTACTGGTACCTGAGGACTAGGGTCTATCCAACTCTTATCAGACGAGTTAATGGGAGAATGTCATGTGAATCTCTTGTTTGAGGTGATCCTGGGATTATCATTGGTGCAGGGGTCGGCGGTTGCGATAAGCGTAATGGCCTGGTTAAATTTCGCGATGCGGATACCCCTGCAGATCATGCCTTATCCGCTTCTAGCGGCATAGCGCTTTGGCCTTGCTTTCATGAGAATTGAGTCATGTGTTAGACCTTTTGTTTAGTTCATTATGGCTACTCTTTGGTGGAGCTCGGCGGCTGCTTTGCTACAGCTATCTTTGTCATACCCAGAATCGGAATCGAGGGTGAACAACAAGACTTGTTAGATCTGTTCTCATCAATGTTGAAGAGGATTCTCTTGAGATGGTTGTGAGAAAGAAATCACCTTTGACAATGATACTACAACAAGTTTTGTTCACCACTGTATAAGTCTTGTTCACTTTTGTCTTTTCTCAGCAGCCACTTCCTTGTACTATGGATAAATTAGACCCGGGTATAATTGGAGCCCATCTACCGTTCTCTTCTAAACACATGGACTTGACACAAGCCGGGCTTGTGGCTGAAGTGGCTTACCGTAGTGCAGGTATCTCTTGACTATAATTCAACATCACTCGACGTAATTCTTATGTGCTTTCCACCAACGTCGCTTTGATATCTCAAAGGCAAGTTCAAGGCGCGATGGATAATCAATCTTGACTCCTTACAAGCGCAGGTAGAACAAGGGCAGAAACTGTCCGCGGCGGATGGGATAATTGATCATGATTTAATTTTCGCATCCATAACGGTTGGTCTTTATGGTCTGCTATCCATATCCCAGACATCACGTATCTCTTGGAACTGCAGCTCGAGATTTTCTTTGTGTCTTGCGATGGAAAGTAACCTGCGTCTGAGAGCTAACGCAACCTCGCATAAAATGAGAATTGGGTTAGCATTGGAGATTTAGTGAATGTCGTATAAGTGACTCAAGAAGCCCCCAGAAACTGCCCTACGCACAGATTGACTTCCTACCAAATTTGGGCTTGAAGTCGACTGACTACGTGACATGTTTCACACGCCTGGAAACAAGAGCAAGTCAAGAAGCAACACGGAAACGCGGGAACTAGTACTCACTCGTCATTTTGCTTCATCGCGCTGCGGAAATTTTCTTGACAGGCTCCTCCGTTACCCAAAACCAGTCAAAAGCTCATGCTTACAACCTCGAACTAAACGTTTGTTGAAGCTGACAAGAGGCCTCTCGTGGACTCGCGTAAATATGGTCTGATAATCCAGACCAGTCTAATATTGGCAAAAGCTGTACTGATGCGGCAAAGCAGTATGTTTTCCAGAACTATTTATCAATAGTCTCCTGTAAAAATGAGTTGTTCTCAGGGATTACCCCACTTTGAGCCAGGATCATGGACAGCTGAGCTTATGGGTTCGTTCAGACGCTTTCTTTGTACTAACAGAATACAGTGAGAGATTCACCAAAACCTGTTAGGCTCGGACAGCCCGCTGTACTCCAGGATGTTTATTGTTTTCAATCTGCAACCACCAGCCAACAGACAATAGAAAACTCACATGAGATGACTTTAATACGTCAGACCAGGTGAGGAAAGCAGGGCTTCAAATATGAGGAACAGGTATAAACATGAGCCAAATCTCCCAAATGCCATGTCACCTGCAGGCTCTCGTTCTTACAAACTTCGATTTCCCTTGCCAATATGAAATTCCATACCGTCCTCATGATTTTCACTGCGGCAGTCTCAGCCACAGGACCGCCGACATGCAAGGGCTCTTCTCCTTCGTACTGCAAGTACACTTCACACCGTGATGCAATGGAATGCAAGAAGCTGTTCGGTAAAGTCTATTTCTTACCAATGGCTTCAAAACCTTACTAACTGGAATCTCTCCAGTGAAGAGCTACATCAATGTAGCAACATGTCAGGTTCCGCCCAAGACAGTTACTTCAACTCGTATCAATCGTGCTACCAAACATATCACCAAGACTCTGGCACCCCCACCGAGGTTCACCGAGGTGTACACGACCGTGACCAAGACCGGCAAGCCGTGTGTTTCTCTCGCGCAACGTATGGCATCTATGCAAAGTTAACCACTGATTAGGACTGTTCCGCCAACTATCACCATCACTGCGACATCCACCAAGATCAATACAGTTGTCTTAACTGATGAAACAACAATAGTTGATTTACGCACGATTACCAAGATAGAAGCCAATGACATTATCGATGTCAAAACCGTCACTCAGTAGGTTCAACCAAGTCGAGGTGCCGTATGATCTAACAACGTCGCAGGATTACAACTTCCACTACTACGGTGCTGTTCAACGACGACAAGATTTGTACAAAGAAGAAGCGGGCTCTTGCTAAGGGACTTCCAACCTCGTGCTGTAAGCCTATTCGAGACCAACTTATGACGAGTCTGTGCTAACATTGACACAGCATGTTTCCTCACTGCAACCAAACCTGCAGCCACCAAGATTACTACTACCACAAAGAAGTTGCCTGTCATTACCCACACGGTATACAAGTTTGGGGGCCCTCGAAAAGTGATCCGTCTAACTGTCACTATCATCCGCTACAAAAATGGACCGACCCTCACGGCCCCGGAGACTACCACAACCACCACCGCCACCATCACCCAAACCGACCACACTCTCCTGACCATCGTGGACTCTCAGGTAACAACTACCACGGTAACAGAGGATTCAGTTGAGTCAATTACTGTGACCGAGGGTAAAACAGCTACTGCGATAGCTACACAACACCCTTGCGACAATGCCGAAACCTTCAGGCCCATGGGAAGCTCCATGTCAAGTCCTTATGTAGAATTCACCGACACTAAACCAGTATCGGGGGATAATGGTGTGAAAACGTGTTGTCAGACTTGCTATGCCATCAATAATTGTGTAATTTACAGAATTGGGGGTGGGCTTTGCGAGATTGGCACCGTCAAGCCTAGCTTTAGCGACAGTTGTGCATCGCCGTTGTGCCCACGGGGTTTCCCTAGTCTTGAACTTGGTAGCCCCGATGGAAATGATTACTACATGGGACCTTGTTTTGGCGGCGCTGCTTCTTAGCTGGTAGAGGAACAGAATGGATGGAGATGCTGGTCACACGGTCCGAACTGGAATATCATTGTATTAAATTCCAACTTACAAGCTATCTATGCTAGCTTAGGCTCATATTTTCCCTTCTCAATTTTAGTGATCTGATTTCAAGCGCAAACCCAGTAAGATTCACAGTAGTAATCTTGCCGAACTGACGTTTTACTTCCAGGAGCTCCTTGGTAGAGGATGAACTCGAAGATGACTACCCCAACTGTTTGATCTAGAGTACTATGCCAAGTGGTGCAGCCGTGCAAGATTATAGAACAAGCTTGAAGAACTAGACCCATCATCTTCTCATGGAAACTTGAAGGTGTATTATACAGTCTATTTGAAAAATGTCTATAAGAACGCTAACGATTAGGACAAGCCTTCTCCAAAGAAGCATACGGAGAATTATCTCTCACGATATATACCTCCCCAACCAAAACTAAGCACCCAACAGCCATAGATATAGCAATAATAGGAAAGTTGACCCGCGCGAACTCATGGCTCTTCACATGTATATGTTTCCTCGCAAGGATATCCCTCCATAAAAGTCCAGCCAACGATGCGCTAAATGCCGTACTGAAAGCGCCATAGTTCACACCGAGAGCCATGCCGTAAATGGTCGCCCAGTATGTTCGATCTGTAATGAGATTGGCGTCGACCTGACAGTTTATTTCTTTCCAGGCTTGGATGATGCGTGATAGTAGAATCGTGGTACCGATGTTTGTACCAGAGAACTACAAAAGTTAGAACGGTGCGACATATGCTTGGTGTAAGACTTACGTTGGATAGGATGACTGAAAGGAACCCCATTCCACCAATACTTCCGATTGTGCCCGTCCTCTTGGACCAGTGATACCAGCCCCATGCAAAAACGTTGACCCAGCCTGTACTGACGAGCGCTTGCACAAGAACAAACATAGCAAAGGCAAACGGCACCAATGCGAAAGGAAGATGAGCTGCGACGGCCATGACTGTGGGAAAGGTTTCTTGAAGCCACTCATATGCTTCTCTTGACTTCGATACCAGGTTCGGTTTATCAGCTGGCACTCGGGTCCTGTGGCCTGCTTCGAGTTTTTCGGGTTCCATCTGTGCAGAAGGTAATGTTGGCATCGTCTCGGCGTGGAGACTATCGGGGTTGGCGGTGTGAAGAGGTGATTGAGGTGATGAGCCAGATATTATGACGGGGCTGTTCCCTGCGGTGTTTGATACGACAATTTTTGGGTTAGCGAATTGAGAATTGGTGGGATCGTTGGTTTCTGGCAGATCACCCAGCGCGATGTCCTGGGTCTGCCCCTCGTGTGTAGGTGCCATGGGCGGGTGGATATCAGATGAACCAGAGGTAGTATCCAGCTTCGGCTCAGACTCGTCATGGGAAACCAAGGTCCTATCAGCCCTCGCATTCTCCATCTCTTCCCGATAAATCTTAGCCGTCTGCCTCGTCTCATGTCGATGAATCCAGCCAGACCCCAAGTCCCAGCAAAACATGACAAACGCAGCCGGAACGGTAACCCAAAACACCGGGGTCTCGCCCGTTTGACCTGTACTGGCCGCGTTTATCGCCAAGACTGTGATAAGAGTCGCAGACATGATCAAAGCGCCGAACGCAGCACCTTTGCGATCGAGGAAAGGATTCATAATATATTCCAATGAAAGGGTCATTTCTTGACCTTGTGCTCCTTCTGCTGCTTCCTCGGCTTGATGTTGAACGTAGGGAATGTTAGGGTTGACAGGCTCCTTTTCTCGCGCTGCTGCAGGCAGGGTATGCATTTCAATCTCAGATGGAATGAGCTTTTCGTCGGCGAATACCACATAAAGTAGAAATGGGAAGAGGACCACTGCTGTGACAACGACCGGAACAATCATATTAGCCGTGTAAACGATAAACTTGATATCGAACGCGCCAGCGAGGACGAGGTTGGTGGGGTTTGACGAAACAAGAATAGCGGACGCTATATTAGCGATGGCGAATTGCGTAAATATCCAGGCTCTCGGGCTAGTGATGTTCTTGGAAACGCGCGTCATGTACGCTAGAAAAGCTGTGCCGGAGAGAATGATGGGATCATTTCCGATGAAACTTCCAAGCAGGAAGAAAAAGGCGTAGAGATAGAAGAAGAGCCTGTGGCCGACTTTTCCACCCCAGCTCAAGACTTTGAAGGCTAACCAGCGAATAATACCTGATGCGTCGATTGAAATAGCGATGTAGGCCAGTGTAATGAAGAAGGCCATGATGTCGAGAGGATGAATGTTATCAGCACCGACAGTTCCATCATGAACTTCCTTTCGCCCAATTGCTGAGATAGCTAGTAGGAATAAATCGGCTATCAAAGGCGCAGTGATTAGATTGACGGGAAAGTTGAAGCGCACGAAGTTCTTTGAGCAACGCTTTTTGTCGGTGAGAATAGCACGATGCGTACTCGCTGGTATGATGCGCAAATGTACAAAACATCGCCATGTGATGTCGACGAGGGATTTTGGGATGTAGACAGGGATGTGAAATGGCCAGAGGACAAGGATATCTATTGTGCGAGTGTCAGTGCTACATAGCACATGTGTAAGAGTAACGGCAACCTACTAGCGATTATGAAGACGACCAGTGTAACGATGGAGCGCCATTGGCGGATCTCGTTGGTATCGACACCAGCCATGACCGTTAATTCTCAAGGCAAACGGTTCGCCCGTGTGAAGAAAAAGCGGCAGTCGCCTCTCGTTAAAAAGAAAAAAAAGGGAAGAGAAAATGACAAGGGAGGATTGGTTGGGCTCGTCTCGGAGTGGGGTCATGGTGAAGAAATGATCCAATAAAAGAGAAGGTGTCTGCATTCAAGGAAGAAGCACCGAAGCTAGACTACCTAGACTAGCATTTCGACCTGATTCTATTCTTATGGTGTGATAAAAGCCTGATTGTCTTGAAACAAGAACTAAACCTTGCCAAGCGAAATGAAGGACAAGAGAAGTTTTCTAGAAGAATAATATTCCGGTCAACAGGGTACAAATGCTGATGCCTAAGATGACTCGCAGATCAATCCCTTCTGGTATGCACTGCGATTGGGACCTACTCTTGACACTTTGTTAGCCAATTACGACAGGCCCAAACCCGGTTAGTCAAGGCTTGTTTTCCCCCCGGATTTAGTGCCCGCCCGATCAGTAGCGATGAACAAGTGGCTGAGCAGTCAGCTGAGACACACCAATTGGTCATTACCAGTCGAAAGCAGATGCCTACAGAAAGCATTGACCATTAATCAGAAGTCAGTGACGTTCGGAATACAGTCAGCTACAAGTCCTATTCCATTGGGGTTTAAATAAGCCTCAAGGCAGTGTCCAGCCCATAAAACTCCCCACACTACCAGCATGGACATGCACTGATTGACTTTACCCCATATTCTAATCTGCCCTGCCAAGACCATGCTATGCCTGCGGTCTCTTCTGTTCTAGAGGCTGTGGCGCCGAGAGCTGTCAACGACACCACTGAAGCATTGCAGGTCATTTGCGCATGGCCTGTTTCTGGACAATATGGTACAGGTACACGGGTTTTGTAAGTCATCCACACACTATTCCCCTAACAAAACACTAATGAGGCAAAGATACTATGTCCTTATCGCTACTTGTCTTGTCGCAAAGAAAAAGGAATGGCTGGTGAATCCTTGCTTGGCTGCTGCTCTCGTGCTGCCCGCTGTTGCGGCAATTCATGGGATTGTCTTGACAGCGATGCACAATCCAGGTAAGACATTGATCAGTTCCTCAATGAGAACAAAAGCTAATTTTTACAGATGCTGTTGATATGGATATCTACGGGGCCTTTCAGCTTTGCGCGATAGGCATCCTCGCTGCTCCAGTGACAGTAATGATGTCAAAGACATACTTCAACGATCCCGGCAGAAACACCATCTTCTTATGGACTTTTCTGCTCTTAATTGGCCTCCTAAGCATGACGGTCGAATTCTACCGCATCGAAACTCACGACTGCACGACCGACGCTTCAGGCAATCCCGTCTCCCCAAATGCCTCAAACTTCAACTACACCGACGGCAACAATTGCGGCCTCATCTGCTCTACCCAAGACGGTCCTCGCTCTTCCATGCGCGGCGGTTCAGCAGATAATATCTATGTCATCCCTGCACCTCACACTTTGACCTTTGGTGCCGCAACACTACTTGCAGCTGCGTGTTGCGTGCATGCAGTCCTATGTTTGGTGAGCATGTGGGATCGCGTGCTAGAGATTAATTGGCGAAGACGCTTTGGTAGACAGCAGGAGGAAGAGGAGGAGACAACGGAAGATGGGGGTGCTAATAAGGGCGTTATGAAGAAGGTTAATGACACCATTGGCTTTTATCTCAAGATATTGGCAGTACCGGTGTTTGGAGGAGCAGGGTTAGCGATTCTGATTGTGGGAGAGATCAATTTCTTTAGTCCCCAGGTTGACTATCAGACGGAACCTATGGCCAATATTGGTAAGCCGATTACTCTTCAGATTGTTCATTCTTGTACTAATACTTTCCAGGACAATGGGCTCCAGTTACAGGTACTGCAATGGCCATGATCGGCTCACTTTACCTTCTTCTCGCTCGTCATGCAGAAGAGGCCGGCGATCCATACAAACCACATCAATGCAATTGTCCTCACTGCCACATCGATAACAGTGCACGACAGAGTCAAATTTCGCACCATGGCAGCATGTCTTCACTGAACAGTCGACATACTGGACCAACTATCTCAGTGATCGATACACATGCAACCAATCAACTCTCTCCCAATCTCGACGTACCTCCTTCCCGATCCTCACTACACCGAGAATCCTCAATAGACGGCAATCGCTCGATAAATCACCCAGCACGAAACCCCTACAGGCAAAAGGTTGAAAAGGCATTCTTCAAAGTCGGAGACATCCTCGGAACGCCGGCTCATGACTTTATCACGGAACCACAAAACCGTGACCCAAGCCATGTTGATCTACCAATGGTGCCCGGTGAGCGTTTTCGCAACGAACGTGTTTCAGCAGTTGAGAGAGAACAAGATCAACATCAAGAACACGAAAGCGAAGTTGCATCAATTCGAACCCGATCCGATAGTTTTCGCGCAAACGAAGCACCTGTGCAAAACGTGGAGCGCTGCACATCTCTACCAGTAATGCCAGCTGCTGCAATAACACGATCGAGATCAGCAACACCATCAAGACCGAGAGCATCAACGCTCAATCACCAATCATCATCATAGACAGAAAAATAATTTGTTGTACAATGTTGAATTATGTAGACTATTATTATTTGGTTAAACAAATACGCATGCATATTTATGCTTTAGATTCAGCTTCCTGCTCCTTTGTCGGAGACTCTGGTCTTGCTGTGATCTTGATCTCGTGGCTGTGTTCCAAGCCAGAGAGCACAATCCAGGTTGGGATGACGCAGAGAAGGGTGATTCCGAAGTTGAGACCGATACTGACGAAGTGGTTGGCGTTGCCTTCAGATTGCATACTATTTGCTGTTAGTTGTTTGCTCAGTAATAGAATTATGTAGAGGTACTTACGCCCAAGCGACAGTCTGTCCCAGAGCCTCAAATCCACGGAGAATACCACAGTGATAAGACAAAGATGAGATATCAGTAGTATACTGACCAACGAGCCAGTACAAGAATTGCTGGAACGCTTGGCCACCGAATTGCCAGAAGAAGATCAGAGCATAAGACTTTCCGAAACCACCCTTGAACCAGTCGAAAACGGGAGGCTCAGCAGCATCGTAGAATTGCTTCTGGAGGATAGTCGCCCAGATCCATGTTCCGGTGAGGATGGTGATGATAGACAGGAAGGCAATTCTTGCTCGTGTCTTGATGTAGATAGATTGACGATCCAGCAATCCAGCGATGAGGAATGAGCTGATAATTCCGGAAAAGTTTGTAAAGAACGATGAGAACGCTCGGGATCGAACGGTGAAGTATGTCGTCAACCAGGTGCTCATGAAGCCGTTGTAAAAGTAGCTGATGAAGAATGCTGGAATGAGGAGCAGCATGCGCTTCGTGACAAGAAGCGATAGCACAGCCTTGAACTCAGCAGCCCATGTAGGTTGCTTTGTCACAATTACAAGTGTTTTGTCTTTTCGCTGGACCTTTTCGGCGGGACTAAGAAGAAGAGCGATCGGTAGGCCGAGACACATGATGACGATGAAGACGATGTAAGTCGCTGAGCTAACGGAGCCCTTCGAGGAAGATTGCGCGTTGAGACCGAGGTTGATGGCGCCTCCGACAATGGGACCTGCTGCTTTGGCAGATTGCCAGATAGCTAAAGAGTCAGTATCTCGTATCTCCTACATTTGAGTATCAGGTCTTACCAAGGTAAAAAGCACGATCCTCGGGACTAGGGTATCCAATAATGATCGCCGCCTCAGCGGCCCAAAAGAAGCCCGCCGAGATACCACAAAGCGCACTACCAAACAACAAAAACCACGTCTTGGGTGCAACGTTATTCGTGTACAATCCAGCGCCATAGATCGGGTATCCAATTGCTCCCAGCGCAAGTCCATATCGCAAACCAATTCGATTGTTAATTGCACCAGCTGCTATGCAAACTGCTGCGAAGAGGCCGTATACGAGCGCGTTGGCTGCTGAGACAGCGTAGGGCTCTGCAGCTCCGCCGGCACCGAGACCGCCGAGGGCGTCCCACATGCCTGGTGCTGTGAAGGAGACACCACATGCGATGGCGATTTGGAAGGGAATTGAGCGGAAGAAGGAGGGTTTTGTTGATGACCCTTCTGGGGAGGGCGAGACATCGCGTGAGGACGCCATTTTGGAAGTTGAGGAACGCAAAATTCGAGATCTGAGAGGAACTGTGGCGATTGGGGTGAAGTTGGTATTTATCTACTCTATGGGATTATCCGTGCAGTAATGATATGCCATTGCGTGCGATTGCGTGCTTGACATTTCGTACTTTGACCTATCTGAGTACTAAACTAGAGGACCCATAGTAAAGTATGTACCTGCAGGAGGTTCTGCACCCAAGGTGTTGGTACCAGAGAGATCGTCATGGTTTGTTTTTGGTGTCGTTAATTGCCAAGACCCTAGACTGGACCCTGAATGTTTCTTGAGAAAGAATAGGTTTATTCTATTGAGATACTGCTCATAATGAGGGCAGAACTGTACTTGAATGTATCTAGAGCTTGGATCTGTTCTGCACCGAGTACCGCCGAGCCGGTGATATTCATGGGGCATTACATAACAGTAATGTGAATAATTGGAGCTGATGATTTAAAGGGTTACTGTAATGGAAGAACGGTTATCCATCCGTATTTGAAGAAGCTGGAGAAATAAGATAAGGTTCATGCAATCGGGAGTAATAAGGTAATAGCAACAGTCAAGGGAAACATAGACATATCCAGAATCATGGATGTCAAAGAAAGATGCTTGCTTGCATGACTGAGTCACGACTTTTTTCAACGCGCTTCTTTTTTCCTGTCGCGAAGAAAAATTGTTCTCTTATCTTATCTCTTAGTGCGCCACTGCTTACGACTTGAGACAGATCCACAAGCACTAAAGTTTTCTTTATCTTATCGCCTTATCTTATCAGCCCTTCTCTATGCGATCGACCGTCCAGGGTAATTACCAAGTATTCTGTGCCTCAACCCCAAACCAGGATTTTGCACTGCATGTGAATTCCCCTCAATTCAAC
The DNA here is from genome assembly GCA_004367075.1 of Fusarium incarnatum. Lineage (NCBI taxonomy): Eukaryota > Fungi > Ascomycota > Sordariomycetes > Hypocreales > Nectriaceae > Fusarium > Fusarium incarnatum. The sequence continues at coordinate 71,407 of QGDZ01000209.1, read as the reverse complement.
ATGCAAAGGTGTTCGCACATGGACCTCGGTATCAGTTCTACCCCAGACTGAACCCCTCATTGGGGCCGTTGTTCCGGCTTAGCATGAGGAGTGTAAAGCATAAAAGAAGATGATCATGAGTGTCGTCGTAAAAGCATGACAGACCTTTCCAAGCCTGGTACAAACTCGCAATGTCCGTCGACAACACCCAACCAGAAGGTGAAAACCCCATCACCGACTTCACAGTCGAATTCCTCGGCACTCAACGTTCTTCCAATGCCGCATCTCGTCGTGATCTTGGCTTCACAGGCCAACTCGGCGGAAAATGGTATGCCGTCTACGGGGATGTGCTCTGGTGTGAAACTGGGGTTACTGATCCAGCAGAGGACACTGAAGGGTTTCATGGCATGGTGAGAAATGCTGTGTCCGCTTTAACTGATGATCCGTTGGTCGTAGAGGATCTGCATCTTAACGATGATGGGCATCAGTTGCAGTTCATGCCTTTTAATGAGGAGTGGGGTGAGACCAACATGTTTGGCTTTGGAGGCACGGGAATTGCGGAAGTCGATCCGGAGAGTGCGACTGGTGTGCTTTATTACCTCGTGGTGAGTATAAACCACCATGGATCCTGGTCTCTTTACTAACACGTGTAGAATGACAACGAGCACTACAAAGGCGCAGGTGTAGCAAAGGTCGAACTTATCGACGACGTCCCAACCATAACAGACCGCTACGGCGAAAACGGTATATGGTGGAACGGCGACGAACTCCCCAAATACGGTGATGTAGCAACATATCGCGACGTCAACAGCGAATACATTTACATCCTAGGCAACCCACCAAACCACTTCACAGACTTCCCCGACAAATTGTACATCTACATGGCCCGTGTCCCTGCCGCCGACGCGTTTGACCTAGAGAAGTACGAGTATTGGTGGGGAAGGGAACAAGGCTGGAAGAGTGAGCCGTTAACCGAGTTCAACTGTGAGACTGCTGTTATGTGGGGTGCTGGACAGGGGCAGATTGTTTACAACAAGCACTTTGAGAAGTACTTTTATGTTGGGCTTGATCTTGGTAAGTTATATGCTCGCTTTCCTTGTAAAATTGGGTGGCTAACAGATGTAGGTGGAACCGTATTTTTGAAGGCTGCCCCAAGTCCCGAAGGGCCTTGGACGGAGAGTAAGGAGATTTACAAAGACGAGCCTATTGATGGTGGCTTGGTTTACGCTGGACTTGCGTATCCTCACTTGGATGAGTCAGGCGAAACTCTTACAATTGGCTTCACGAACAACAACTGGATTCGTATCATTAAGGTCTCATTTACTTAGATACTTCATACACATGGTTAACAACTATTCATACAAGTTACTATGCAACCTCAAATTACCACATTACAACTCATCATTCTTCTCATTCTCACAAACGCCATCAAAATCGCCATACTTGTCCATACCTGCACTGACAATCTTCTTGAACTCCTTGAATGGACAACTAGCACCTGGTCCATTCTGACAGAGAGGCAGAGGGCGAGGCGCAGTATTGGCAATGAACCTGATGAACTCTTCACCCTTACCCTTAGTGTCGGGTCGTTCGCAAGTCATCTTCTCCATTCCGACATGACCCAAGAAGGGAATTAGATCAGACATCTTCCAGGCGCGAACGTGATTGACGTGTGTAGTGGGGAACTGGTCGTATCCTTCGTACGACGAGGAGTTGAAGATGCCCAGGGCTGTGGCGACGAATGGTGGGACTTCGCGGTGGGTGAAGTAGAAAAATAGCCGTTGGTCCTTGGGCCAGCCGGATGACTGTTCGTCCTTGAGATCAGACTTTTCATCAATGTTGTCGAACAGCTTGGACTGGGAGTGCAACCATGGAAAGCCGAGATAGTTGGACAGAGGGTTGAAGGGACCGACCATATGAGCGTACTTCATATCCCAAGCATACTCATACGACAACCACTCAGCATCAGAGAATAATCCACAGATTGGCGACTTCTTTCCGCGAATGGCAGACTCATAACCGCAAATAGACTGAAGAGCAAAAACATCCTTGGGGGCAAGCTCATAATCCTCGGGCGTGTAAGGGCGCAGGCGCTTTGAGACAGCAGAAGCATAATTCTTGACAAACTCATTCTGTTGATCTGTACCGGGCGATTTGGAAAACTTGGAGCAGGCCTTGTGGGGGAGAAGAGCCCTCGTACCGTTGTTCAACTCCTTCTTATTGAACCTCGTAATCTCGATATTTCCGTCTTCTGGGAAGGCTTGTAGAAACGCCTTTGCGGTATCGTATGTGCGCGACTTGGTATCCGCGATAACGCGTTTTACAGAAGAAGCAAGGTGTTTGTATCGCTTCACGAGATGCTTGCCGACTTTGTTGGCATCCACCTTTCCAGATGGGGTTACATCTTCGAGCTTATCCTCTTCAATTGGAGAGTACCACTTATTCAAGAACTCCAACGGTCCAGAGAAGTCACCGCGATGCTTCTCGAGTTTGTAGAGGAAGGGTTGGATATAATCTTCGTATTCTGCGTCGTTGGCGTAGATTGCGGCATGGCGGATGAGGTAGGAAGCTGCCGTGACGGTGCAGCCTTCTGGGGCGGCATGCGAAAGGCCAAAGCCTACCGCGTCGAAGTAGGGAGAGATACCGGGGAGATGCAGAAGGGGATCGAATTGGTAGCCTTGGGTATGGTCGAAGGTGTTGATAGGCTGTTGAATGACGGACGAGAGAGCGATTGAGGGTAGAGCTGCGGCCGCAATGGCGCGCAGAGGAGAAGGCATTGCGGATGAAGCGCGAGAGTTGGAGCACCAGAAAAAAAAAGAGATGGAAAAGTCACAGATTTGTTTGTTCCTGAATAACTGGGGTAGACGTAGACGTAGACGTAGACGTGAACGCGAGATCGACCGATTGAATCGATGACGTACAGAGGCTTGGAGATAAGAATGGATAAGAATCAAGGCAACGCGGGTGAAGCCACTAAGATAAGCCTAGTCTGTCACTAACGAACGTCATTCTAAGCCGTGTTTATTTCCATGACGATGTTTTCAATTGACCAATCATTGAAACAATGTCTCATTTTATGGTCACAATTTGATGTTGAATGTCTGGTAATTGATGGAATGTTCAGGTGGGCGATGGAACACCAGCTCCACAATAGTTCATGCCAAGCTCACGTCTTATCCCTGCTGCATCTTGACAGCGTAACGTCACGAATATTTGGGTCTGATATGAGAGTCACATGCTTGGGGCCTTCACCATATGAGTTTTGTTTAGGTCACATATGAGAGATAGGAGTTTTAAATGATAAGTATTGAGTCTTCTGCTACTCCATCTCATCATGGCATCATCTGATGCTGAAGCTTGCCTTGATCCTCAACATGTCAGACGCTGACACACTCTCTCTTGATCTCTTATCCAGATCCTTAATCATGCTTTGGCTTCACGGCGATCACATCTTCATGGTCGTCCTCATCGTTCTTCACTTGGTAAGGATCAAACCCAGGAACAGCCTTGAAACTGCCAGCCGCCTTCTTGAGCGAGTGTCCAAATGCCTCATCACGGATATGCGGCTTCTGCCACTTGTCATGGAACTGGAGGTACCTTGACTGGAGATCTTCGTCATCCCAGTCATCATATCCGATCAACGGACTGCGAAACCACTTTCCAGTCTCATTTTCCGGTTCTTCGATGTCGGAACTTGTTGATCCTTCATCGGAATAGCGCTTCTCCTTGGCGAAGCGGATTTCGTGCATGTCCCATCTGACTTTGTGGTAGACGACCAGAGGATGGCCGTTCAACATGGGGATTTTGCACGACTTCCCGTAGCAGTTCAACCTGTACTTGTACTCCTTCTATAGACTACTGTCAGTAGATTCAAACAATAGTGGAAGATGTACCTACGTTGCCGCGTTCCGTGGCAGCCACACGAACAATCTTGTTGCCCTTGGTGAAGACAACAACATTCTCAAATTGATGTCGATGCCCAGTGAAAGCACTAGCGAGATCCTTCTCAAAGTAATACTCGTACATGATAGCACAGTACCCGTGGTTACAGCGCTTGCGAGAGTAGGCGTTGCTGAACTGGAGCCGACCATCGCGGCAGTCATGCGAGACCGAGGCCTCGATATGTGTGAGACCGGGGTTCATCTTGCCATCTCGGCCGATGGCGGCCGTGGCGTAGCAACCGTCGTGGTCAAAGTCCATGAGAGGTTGGAAGCGGAGCTCTTTCTTACTGGCTGATTCGGGAAGGGGATCAACAATATCGCCGTAGGCCGTGGTGGCCAAGAGGGTTGCCAACGCAAGGAAGGGAGCTTTCATGATGGGTCAAGGCTGGAAGTTGTGGTTTCGATGAGGTTGGAAGCTGGTGCCGGTTTACAGAATTGGTTTGTGCGCGAGCGAGGATTAAATAGAAAACTTTTTCCAAATTTCTCTCTTTACTCCTGGATGCAATAGTCAGGGCCACCTGTTTAAACCTTGCAAAAGGTGATTTGAACTTGCTGAGTTTCGCTTAGACTTGAAGGCCAACTTTAATCACAAACTCCCTGGGTCAACGCACTACTGGCTTTCACATTTTCGGTTTCGACTGGAGAAAAGAGGGCTGTATTTCGCCCTCCATGTACATATCCAATGCCGAACCCTGCTGATCTTTTGTTTGATTTCAATGGTACATCTACAACGCCGGCGCCACTAGATACGTGGTTGGTTACATGTCTCGTTCAGCATAAGCTTTTCTCAGCCAATGTAAATTTGCTGTCAATCATCATGACTCCAATGATTGCATATCTTGATGTGATAAACTTTGCACCTCACGTCTTACTTTTGGCCACGTATATAACTCAATACATTAGAATCGCAATTTTCATCAAGGCGACCATGAACACAATATGCTAGAAATAAACCTAATTATCCCAAACCCTCAGGGCAAGTCTCGTGATATCGCCCGATGGTTAAGAACACAGATTCATGATACAATTATATACCCACTAGGATTCAACGCGCGTGGGCTATGTACTCCCACCGTCCATTTACCAGACTCTTCCAATGCCAGCGCCAAGCTTGACCACAGCAGGGACAAGCTTAAGAGGAGTCAACTTGAACTTGTAATCAGCCTTGTAAAAGTCACCCTTCTGCGTGATGTTGACTCCAGCGTTGCCCCAGTCGTTCTCTGTACCATAATTAGCTTCACATCTTCAGATCGTAGATTGGGGGTACGTACTTGCTCCGAGATTAGCAAAGCCATCGAGCTCCTCATCACCACAAACGCAAGTGTTGGGCGAGTCCATGGGGATGACCAGACCGTAAGTGCTGAGCGCCTCGCTGGTGTTGCCACGGAAGACGTTGCCTTCGACAAGGACCTATCGCTGTTAGTTCTCCGTCGCGGATACTTTTGGTAGAGTGGAGCTTACCTGGTTATCGGATCGACTGTGGATGGCTTGGTACAGGAAGTCCTCGTAGAGGTTGTTGTACACGTGCTGATGACCGAATCGTCCAGCGGGCCCACGGGTACCCATGTGTCTCCAGTAGTTGTGATGGTATGTAACATGAAGATGGCCAAAGTCGAGGTCACGGAAGGTAGCGTCGTTACCTACGAGGGAAGACTTCCAGTGGTCGTGGAAGTAGTTCCATGAGACGGTGATAAAGTCCGAGGCGCGGATGATGTCAATTTGTCCGTCCTACGACAATTAGCTATCATCAACTTCCATAGGAGTAGATATGAACTCACGTATTTATCAGGGCCACCGTCAATGTCGGAAGAGAACTCATTGTGGTCAACCCAAACACGGGTACTGTTTCGAATAGTAATACAATCATTATCCAAGATCTCGGTGATCTTGAGGTTCTGAATGATGACATTATCACCATTGTACACATTCAATCCCTTGCCGGTGATATGAGCAGACAGCCCAACGCCGATGAGAGAAGTGTTGGATCCAACGGCGAGACGAGCAGGAAGAACGACTTTGCCCTTGAGCTTAACGATCTTGGGTGCATTACCCTTCACAGCCTCGACAAGCTCCTCGGCTGTTGTGACGGTGACGGTCTTGCCACCCTTGCCGCCTGTGGTTACGCCGATGGGGTTGTCCTTTGCGTAACCCTCAACACCCCATGTTGCGATCTTGAGATAGTCTGAAGGGAAGGCGACGGTGAGAGTCGCGAAGACACAGCAGATAGCTGAGGAGAGCTTCATATTGACGGCGGAAGGAATGATGAGAAGAACAGGTGCCAATGACTCAGAGAATGGTCTCTACTCATGGTATATATATCCTAAATATCTGCGCTGTTTTTTCCTCTTTGCATCCAAGTCCCTGTCGGTGATGAACGACGCTGTAGCTTAATTTGTGGTCGACGCGGGGAATCCCTGCTCCGGACCACCAAATAGCACCAATAGCAGTGTTTCCGCTATTGGGGGAATTAAGCGGTCATGAGACTGGGAGATGCTGATTGATGGAAAGAGATGTTCCGGTAATTACGGTTAAAGATCGAGGTTGGCTAAGAGTAGGGTCCTTCCACAATGGTATGTTTTCTGGGGTTAGCATGATTTGAATGAATTGCCATTTTGGTGTTTTCTTCCTCGGCTCGATGGCTGAAGTGATGTCGCTGGGTCGATGTTCTACAGCAATCGATTGAATCTGGCATCTTTATTCTGGACACAAAAACACAGATCAAATTGAAGCGCTTTCCATAAATCTGATAACTTGCTTAAGCTCTTAACATTCAGTCTATGGGAACCACGATCTAGAGAGCCACGTGAGACGAAAACCCCAGAGATGCAAGTCTCGGTACGTGATGCTTGTATTATAGTACCTTTGGGGGTTGGGGTCAAGTGGGGGCGGTGACATCCATCTTGAACGTGCCAAGTACGGACCAAGAATACCCATTTCTATGTCCCGATCCTCTATTGCCGTTCAGCAGTTAATTGTAAGTTCAAATCAATTCTCAGCAGCAGTTTGTAAAGTGTTGTCTCCTGTTTTATAAGATGAGATTGTTGGTTATGGGCATGATATCATCCCACTCTACGGTTTGTTTCTACGGACAAAGAGTCGTGGCATAGATGATGTGAAAGTACTGTCAAATAGTCACCAGCGAGATTCCTCTTCGGTAATTATTCTATTCTAGAGCCATCTAAGACTTTGAGATGTCTTGAATAGCATAACAACGTTTTAATCTGGAGGAATCAGGTGTTTGTGATTGTGAGAAGTAAAGATACCCTACAGCGAAATGTTATCTTATCGTTTGTCATTATCGGTCTTATCGGCCCATATCTTATCCGATACCATTTTATCTTATCTTCGGCTCCCGTAAATCCAATCGCGTCCCTTCAATTGCAGTCAGCATATTTGTTAATCTTCCTTACCACGCGATTTCAATAACTACCAATGAACATCTTGAATCAATTATCACTGGATCAATATGAGATGAGTACGCGTAAGCTAACATCTGGAGCCTTGTATTAATGTGAATTAATTGGAGTACAACAGTTGCCGGCCCGATGTTTTTCATATCTGCCGGCCGAGAAATTATTATTCGGCATGCCTCTGCCACCGAGTCAGTTTCGGTATCATCGTCAAAAACTAATTACGGTTTATGAGTAGTTGATGCTGTCAATCAGGGTCTTCAATGCCGTCGCTTCATGCTGATCTTTATGATCATAGCTTGCGCTCGGACATCGACCAACAGATTTAGCCTCATGTTTACGTATACTAGTACAGGCTGTAGGGCATAGTGTCCAAACGTCAGTGCATACGAGGATAGCCTTGATATCTAGATCTCGCCAAGGAGTGTTTACGACCAATTGCGGCAAGAAAACGGGGATGGAGTTTGTAGGTCCTATTATAGAAGTGCCGCTACTAGAAATTATTACATAAATCTTTCCTCCCAACTGAGCATCATTAGAGACTGTTACTATTAAGATTAATCGTTTACTCTGCTTCCAACAGCTCGACCGGGTTATGGTCCTCCATAGCGGGAACCATGCGGGACACGATGGCCCACACTCGTTCCTTTGTCTGCATGCTGTAGGGGCAGAGATTCCAGGAGTAGCCTGCCATCAAAGACTTGCGGTACTCGGCCATGACCTCGGGATCGTCCCTGGATAGTTTTGGTCCGCCAAATTCGTGCAGTTTAGCGAGGTAGTGGTCTAGAACCTCCATCTCGTGCGCGCGACGGTCTTCGACTGTTAGGGCAGTCATGGTGAAGTAGGCGACGTCAGTGAAGCACGAGCCGATGTGGATAACCTGCCAGTCGACAAGCATTGGTGTATCTTGTTCATCGGACCAGGCCATGTTACCGATGTGGGCGTCGCCGTGAAGAATGCACTGAAACCTGGGGTTTCGGGTTGCGAACCATTTAGTGATGGCAGAAGTCATACGCTTCTGGTCCTTCATGTATGCAGGAACGGGAGGGCGGTCCTCACCGAGGACAATAGCATCCCACATGCTACAAAGACCCAGTACTGATACTTCATAATGACTGTCCAGCCAAGGAACGGTGGAGGCTTCGACGCCCCATGTCGCAGCATGCAGAGCAGCAAAATGCTCCACAGTCTTCTTGACGCGATCGACAGACCAGGTATCGACAGGGTCAGCAAAGGAAAAGTTTGCGGCAGCAAGGTCCTCCATAATAAGGATGGCGTTGTTGTCACTTTTCTCGGCCCACAATTTGCGAGGTACATTGAGATGGGGTACGCGAGGGGCCAACTTGTTATAGAAGTCGACCTCGCGATTGTAGAGTGAGAGGATGAAGGGGAACTGGGCTAGCATGGCAGGATTGAAGCCACCCTTGATGCAAATGCGAACTGGCTTGGCCTCGTCTCCCTCAGGTGTGGCTGTGAGGAGGACGAGCGTGGCTGTTCCACCGATGGTGTTGTTTAGCTGGAGCGTGGCATTCCTAACGCCGATCTTGGGTGAGAGCCAATCGGTGGTGATGTCCTGGGTAGAACTGGGGAAGATTTGAGTAGTGGCCATTATGTTATGCGTGGTTGTGATGTGATTGTGATTCAAGTCAGGCACCAGACGATCCAATAAAAAGCTGGATGATGAGGAAAAAAGAAAGTTAAGGTGGAAAAGAAGAAATACGAGGTTACGGGGGAAAGGGGAAAGGGGTTACTTGTTATACAGTCTGTAACATTTACATAACCAACAGCAGATAAATTCTGTCCCGTCCCAACGGTTCTCTATTTCCTATCACGGCCGACAGTATCACCTGTAGCATCAGCAAAATGCGACCTGAGGAAGAGGAAGCCGGGGGCATTGATACATGTGGGCTGAGCATTTCGGTTATGCATGTGCCTGACGAAAGAATCCTGTCTTTGCGACAATCCTCTCCACATTGAGTGCATCGCGCCGTTGGGTCTAAGCTTACAGAACGCGGAGGAAGGTTCCGGGCCAAGGATCCTCCCGCGTATTTGCCCTCGGACCACATTCTCAAATAATACCGGGTGACGGTCATGTTTCAATTGTGAGTTTCTTCAAGAAATGTGACGCCAACAGGGTGATGTTACGAGGGCTTGAAGAAAAAAGCAAAGTGAGGTTCTTCGGGCACTGATCTGACGAATGGCATTGACGAATAGCATCAAGTTGACATGTCAATCATGTGCTGGAACGGCTAAAGATTTATGCAATTAAAAACGCCTCTAATTTCTACAGGCGAACGTTGCGAGTTTGCCGAGCCATCCGTGCATTGCCAGCGCGGGTGATGAACTGAACCCGTTCGCCTTGTGGGACGTCTCGGCGAACTCTCACGCGATCGCAGCCGCGTCAAGCGATGTTATACATGCAGAAACATTGAGATTGATCCCAGCATTCAACCGCGTTGTACTCCCAATGCAGTATTTCGCGACCAACACCGTACCGGTAGATGGGCGCGTCGGCAGTTTTTGGTGATACAAAACATGGATTCAGCCCCAGATTATTACGGGGAAAACATGATGTTACAGTACCAACCTACCTCGGCCCAACAGGTTTTTCATCATTTTCCAAGGCATTTATATCATATTTGAGAACTTGACAAACTTGTGCCCTAGACGCTATTGCTTTTGCAAAACTTGCTGATCACCACTAGCGCAAATGACAGACGAGCAGCGGAGTCGTCTCAACGGAAACCATTTGCTAGTGGCCGGAGAGAACAAGACATTTGATCCAATAGTTGTCGCAAAGAAAGTCCTCGCACCCACTAGTTCTCTCGGCCCAGACCCACGCGGAGACATTATCCCCCCTGTTACCCGCTCAGCCGTTGCGGCACAGTTGCAATTCAACAGGGGGATGAAAGCAATCATGCAGGGGACAAGGAACAAATCAAAAATTCTTCAGGGCGAAAGTGTTGCTCTTTTCCAAGTTGAATGTCTTTGTTCTTTGTATGGCAATATGGAGACTAAATAAGACTCGACTATCCCGCCCGGACGCTAGTTTAGTTGCCGTCTTTAGCTCTCGTTGAACAACCTCCTTCAATTGTAAGTGTTAAAGTTTATCAACACTCGAGGAATCTCTAACAATTGATTGATCAACAGACAATGGCTGTTCGCGATAGTCTCGGCCCTGTGATGGCCGCCTTCATTGGCATCGACGGCTTCGTCGTCCTCGCCCGTCTCGCTGTCCGGACCAAACTCACAACCCTCGGATACGACGACTATGTCATCGCAGTAGCAATGGTAGCATTTACTCTCATGTGCGCCTTCACATTCGTTTCTCTCAACTTCGGCTTCGGCATAACAGACCCCGAGGTCATCGCCGGTATGGCCAACTACAACCTCATGGAGTCGCAACGATACTTCACCGTCGCGCAAATAACATACGTCGCTGGCTTTCCCATTGTACGTATTAGTGTTGCACTGGTTCTGTACCGTCTTGTGCAAGGCTGGCCTCGCACTCAAAAGCTTCTCCTGGGGACCATGGTGTTCATCTTCATTTATGCACTAGGATGTCTTTTGGTAGACGTCTTCCAGTGTATCCCTCTGAAAGCTGTTTGGGGTGATGGCACTGGCAAGTGTCTTACCTCTAAGCAGTTGGCGGGTTTGGGCTTCGCTGTGGCTTCCTTGGATATTGCATCGGCGCTGTTCTATGCTGTCCTGCCTGTGTTTCTCCTCAAAGGGCTGCAGATGGGCAGAAGGACCAAGGTTGCTATTATCATACTGCTTGGACTTGGTGCCTCGACGGTTATCATCAGTATCATCCGTATGAAGAGTCTTGTTCAGATCGTCAACGCCAAGAGTATTCCCGAGGCATTGGACTACCAGCTCGAGTCATTCATTTAGTAAGTCTACATCACAGCTTATTCGAGTCACCTTGGCTAACATATCCTTTTCAGCTCTGTTCTAGAATTTGGACTTTCTATCTTGACCGCCTCACTTGTTGCTTTTCGTCCTCTCATTAAGTTCTTGCCCTTCGGCAGTTTCGGTCGCAGCTCGGGTCCCAAGGCTCACTCCGGCGGCGACAGCAGCGGCCCTGGTATCAGCGGCAGAAACGACTATGAAATGGGTCGCCGCAAATATGTCAACATGCCTGACCCAGCCCGCATCGACTCAGACGATGGTGATAGTCAGCGTGAGATCTTACATGACACGGATCATCCCAGTGATTGGAAACACCCTGGCGCCGTTACATCTACCACCACGCTTAAATAAATTTCCTTCTGTAAATAATATTCTTCTACTAGACTCATCGATAGATAAAAGTTGAGAATTAGAAATAGAAACATTTTAACCGAGGATATTTTTGTTTCTTCATTTCGCGTGATAGCCCCGGGCTTCGTACGGCAACTGCCGAGATTTGGTGCCCTGGACTCGTGCCTAATTTTTAGCGAGGGATCACCGTTGAAACCAACAGTTGTTAGTCAAGCGATGCTTGTAGTCGTGAAATTGGCTGTTGTACGGTTTTACGAAATGTGGACGTTCTGCGCATTACCCGCGTCATCTGACTTGACCAGCCAGCTTGGAGAGAGGTATCGAGTCATGTGCCTAACATTATAATTTCCGATACCTATATTAAGAGAACCATAGATGACGCAGCGTAAGTACTATCTTGGAATGGTAGTTGTGATGTCATTACATACTTGTGAATAAACAATGTCTCGAGGTCTGACGATGAAGGCTTAGGCGCAATTGAAGCAGCGGCAGACTGGTAGCAAGTCAAGAAATAGGTTTGCGACGCCTGCATGAACAACGGAATTCTCGGAAAGAATAAGGACAGGAATCTTGGGCGTTTTAAGCTTATCTCATATGCAAAGTGGGCCTAGATTGACCCAATCAAGTCGGACAATTCACGACAGTGATCGGGCTGAGTCTGACAATCACTTCTCTTCTCGGCTAGGCTTTGCGAGACTGACAGCCACAAGAATTTCACGATCGTATCTTCGTCATCTGAATGCGTATTCGCCCGAAGTAATTGTAAACCCTTGTAGAGTAGGCAATTGACAAGACTTGAGGTTCTTCGCAGATCGTAGAAACCAGGCAGACCAGAAACCTATAAAGAGGAAGACTCCTTCGTACGGTTAAATGGCCAGAGCATCAACAACAGCATCTTCGTCTCAAGCATTTACATCATGAAATCCTCAATCTTTACCGTTTTTGGAACTATCGCGTTCCTTCACCTGGGAACTGCAGAGGAAGACAAACCCAAAAGTCCCATTCTCAATCTCAACGAGGATTCCAACTTCAACTTTGACATCCTCACCGGTCTTGCCCAAGCCCACAACGACGGCGCGGACATCAATCCCATTCTGTCTGTCGCAAAGGATATCATTCCGGGTGACTTTGCAAGCTATACCAAAGAATGGTTCAAACTCGCAAACGATACCAAGGCCCAAGCGCTTGATCCTGAGAATGCTCGTGACCCCGTCAATGTCAGGGCGACGTGGTTCTCAGTTTCCAATTACTTCCGAAGAGCCGATGTCTATAACCGGGCTGATTGGGATGACCCCAGAATCAATGAGTACTGGGACGAGCAGAGAGCTGCGTTTGATAAGGCTATCTCACTTTTGCCTGTTCCTGCTGAGAGAATCGAGATACCAAGTGGTGATTTTAATGTTTCGGGAATTTGGTACTCGCAGGCTCATGCTGGCAATCATACCAAGAAGTTGCCAACGATCATTCTCACTCAAGGCTTCGATGCTGCCCAAGAGGATCTATACTCCACCATTGTCGTTCCAGCTTTGCACCGTGGTTACAACGTCTTTTCCTTCGAAGGCCCAGGCCAGCCAACTCCACGCAGAGAGCAGGGTTTAGGCTTTATCCCAGACTGGGAGCGAACTGTGACACCTGTCGTCGACTACCTTCTCACAAAGAAAGCCCCATTCGTGGATACCGACAAATTCATTCTGTACGGCCATTCTTTCGGTGGCTATCTAGCAGCTCGCGCAGCAGCTTTCGAACCCCGTCTCAAAGCCCTCATGCTCAACGGCGGCGTCCTAGACGGCTACGACGCGTACGCTGCCTTCCTCCCTCCCAAAATCCTTGCCCTCCTCGAATCCGGTGATAAGGAAGCCTTCGACAAAGCAATGGACGACGTACTCGACGATCCTGAAGGCAGCACCGATCTTAAGTGGGGAATGCTCCAAGCCAAATGGGCCTTTAAAACCACCTCCATCTACGAGTTTTTCCAGCTGATCAAGGAGTACACTTTGAAGGACGGTCTGCTGGACCGCATTCAAATGCCTGTTTGGATTGCGGATGGAGAGTTTGAGACGCTTATGGCGGGACAGTCGCAGCGTGTTAAGGATGGGTTGGGGGATAGGGCTGAACTGCATTTTTTCAATGGAACAGCTGGATTCCATTGCCAGACTGGCGCGCCACAGGAGATGGCGAGGGCTATGTTTGCTTGGTTGAGCAAGACACTTGGCGCTTGAGATTTGTTCAGTCGTGGCCGAAGGATTGGTTGGAGGAAAATGTAATCTCTGCTTTCATATATGCAGTTTGCATTGCCTCTGCTTAAGGGCGATAGACTTGGGGGACCTTGGCGATTCATCGTCTTGGGATTCAAATTGTTGGTGATAAGGAATGGACTAGAGCATGTTTGCTCTGTTGGTGGCTTTGCCAAATCTTGGCATGTGGTGTTGGTGATGACGGAAACATGGCTTTCAATTTAGAACACGCTCATTATTTAGATAGTTTAGTTTTCAGATATAAGAAGGAATACATTTTGTTTGATAGCGTTGGTATCCATTTAAAATAGTAGACTCAGTCACAGTCAAGGAATCAGTCCTACCGTTTCTTCCTTAAACTTTGAAGCTGGTGCCTAGGTAACCGCGCCGTTGCGCCAGAGCAACTAGCTGCATTAAATGGCGTCTATCTCGACGCTCGGACATAATAGACTGTTGTTTGTCTCCAGATTCATCCTCTTAGATCCTGGGAATTCGTCCACACGACACCTTCAATCCCTGCAGCTATCAAACTGCATGAATCCTTTGTTGGTGACAACCATCAGCAAGTCATTCAAGTGACTCTGCGGCGAATCTTCCAATAAGTAATCTCTGTTTTCCCGAAGAATATTGTTTGATCTGTTCCGGCTGAGTTTTGTTTGTGTATTATTCGGGACTGCTCACTATGAAAGTCGCAATTATTGGCGGAGGTCCATCGGGCCTCGTGACATTGAAGTACCTGTTGAGAGCACATTCGAACTTGGATTGCGAACCAATTGAGGCTCGGCTCTTTGAGCTTGGTGACTCTGTTGGTGGTGCTTTCTCCACCAGAGTCTACGAGGATGCCGAGGTAGGTGCATCAGGTACAACCACAATCTGTCAATTGGTCTGGCTAATAAAGGCTGCCAACAGCTGGTTTCATCCAAGCAGTTGACAACATTCTCCGACTTTCGCTGTGGTAAGAAGACAGACTTCCTCAGTGCTACAGATTACGTCCAGTATCTCAAAGACTACTGCTCTCACTTCAACTTATGGCCTCACATCGATCTTGGAGTTGAAGTCCGCACTGTTCAAGGAACAGCCAGCAACGGCTACACCATTGAGTGCGCAAGAAGAGATGGTGAAGCCTTCTCCTGGGATTGCGATGCTGTGGCAGTATGCTCAGGTCTACACAGAGAACCAAATCTCCCCGTCATCCCGGGTCTTCATCATATCCCGGAAGTCATTCACTCGTCGGAATTCAAGACCAAGAGCCAGTTTGGGGTCAACGAGACAGTTTTGGTGATTGGATCGGGTGAGACAGGCGCAGATGTAGCGTATTTGGCTGTAAATTCGCCAACGAAGCAGGTTTTAATGTGCCATAAAGATGGCTTTCACTTCGCACCCAAGGTATGACGCACCACTGCAATTACCGGCGATTGCTAAAGCGAGGTGTATCAGAGAAACCCGGGGCCAATCTTGTTTCCCATCCTCGGCAG
Organism: Fusarium incarnatum; assembly: GCA_004367075.1. Taxonomy (NCBI): domain Eukaryota; kingdom Fungi; phylum Ascomycota; class Sordariomycetes; order Hypocreales; family Nectriaceae; genus Fusarium; species Fusarium incarnatum. Next base: position 56,105 of record QGDZ01000209.1, on the reverse strand, counting down.
AACGCCCGACCCTAACGAACCGGGCATTCCTATCGATGTGAGCCGAGCAAATCTATTCGATACGACTTATGTCCACCCAGTGCTTCGGAAGAGTATGATTCTGTGGGACTACTACAACTACTACATCAAGTCGTTGCTTTGGATCTGCTCTGGTACGACGTTTGGTATGGACCAGTGGATAGGAGAGATCAGTAAGGCTCGGCATCGTCCCTCAAAGAGTAAGTATCATCTCATCGCACTGGAGTTAATCGCTAAAGAGTGAAAGTCTTCTTCAACAAGTCGATGAAAGTGTGCCCTTACCTAAGCCTCCCGTATCGTCCCAAACAGCCAGGTCCAAAGCTTTGGCTCTACGCTTTGAGATCAGCCTTTGTGCAGACTTCCATTCCTGACACTCACGGAAGACAAGTCGACCTTGCACCTTTACCCAAGTTGATACACAAAGACAGAACAGTTGAGTTTATCGACAATGGACGACCAGAGTACGAGAGGCTGAAGACGCAGACCATCCGACCAGACATGGTCGTCCTATGCACAGGATACAAACAGACCTTCCCGTTTCTTCGCGCGCTGTACCAAGATGAGCAACGACATCCTTCATCTTTTGTGCGGGGCATTTGGGAACAAGAGCGACCAGAAGTCGGATTCATAGGCTTCATGCGACCTTCTCTAGGAGCTATCCCGCCTCTAGCTGAGATGCAGGCCCAGTTATGGGTTCTCAACCTAGTTTCACCACACAAGATCTCCCTTCAACCTGAAGATGAAGAGCATTACAAACTTCACACCAAGCCGACTGCGAGAGTGACATATGGAGTTGACCACGAGAGTTACGCGTACCAGCTAGCCTTGGACATGAACTCGGCTCCCGGTCTGACCGATATGCTGAAACGGGCATCGTTCACTGACATCAGAACGACATTCCGCTTGTTAGTTATCTGGGCGTTCGGAGCTCACTTCAACACGAAGTTCCGTCTCATTGGACCATGGGCATGGGAGGGTGCTGAGGAGCTTTTGGTGTCGGATGAGTTTTGGAAAACTATCACGAGAAGACCGATATTATTTGGTAAGTTCTAACATTTTGTCTTTGAGACTTTACTGACAGCTCAGGTCATATGCTTGTCTCAATTGTCCCCATGGCGATTTTTGGGCCTTTGAGTATGTTGTTTTATGTGTTCTATCTTCTGGTCGGACTGTTCAACTGAGAAAGGCCGAGCTCCCAGTTGTGGAGAAGATGGTTTAGGCAGACATCGGTGCCTGGAAAGAGTGGACTTTGTTGGTTCTAAAAAGCCCCGGCGTTGTCGCATTGAAGACTCAGAACCAACAGATGTTTCAGCCCATGCTAATACTTGAGGTCTTTGTGTCTGACTTCCATTTGAGTTTATGAATACAAATCATCAAGTGCGACAATTTTGTTTACATCTGAATGGATCTAGAACCTTTTGACAGTATGGTAATAAGTCCTGAATGGACGGTTATCTTATTGAGTTTGAAGTAGGAGGGCTAGCCAGATAACGTCAGTGCTTACAGGCTCCATCCTCATAGTCTACGGGCCGTGATCAAACCCAGACATGGCTGTTGGCTTTAGCAAACATATACAAGGATATGCCCGGCAGAGTTCAATGGCCCAGTCGATTCATCAAACTATCATATAAGCGTTCGATCCTGCCTTTTTTCTTACAGCGATTTAGTCTCCTAAAAGTCCCCTTATCCTCATCATTGTCATCGTATAAAATCTTCCCGCTTGTTAAGCCCGACTCACAAACATGACTGGCCGCGGAAGAAGAGCCCCGATAGAATTGACTCCCTCAGACACAACACTCAAAACTCGTCCCGTTCCAAGGGAGCGTCACTTCGTCTTGCGCTCTTTCGGACCAGCTGCCTCCCCTGACAGCCAACACAACTTTCATTCCATCGAAGACTTAGAGAAGAAGCTTGAAGCCAGCAGTCTGAGTGAGGATGATGAGGAAGAAGCAGACGATACCAAGGAGCTCCTCGAACTGCTTCTCAGCGAATGCGACGTGGATTGGCGTGAAGATGGTACTCCGCCGGAGGATGTAACCTGGGGCCCTACCATTGTTGTGACAGCCTATTCGGAGACCGCTAAGAAGGACCTCGATAAGGCTATTGCGAGCTTGGTCGAAGCCATCCGTCGTTATTTCCTTCGATGCCGCCAGACTGCACCGTTCTCAAAAGAGGCTTTCAAGCGTCTCAGATTCGACGTCATCGAGAATCAAGAGCTTTTGAGAAACGCCTCTGACGATCGTGTCAGAGAAGAATTCAACTCTCACGTCCGTGCTCTCGGCCTGTTCCCTCAAAACGCAAAGCGGCGTAAGAGGTTCTCCTCGGATTGCCTCAACAGACCGGATGGTCCTCAACGTTATGGCTTCTGTATTGTATTGGACGATCAGATCATCAAGACACTTGCGGCTCTCATCTTTCCCGAATATTTGAAGATGGACCGGGAGATTTTGAAGGATATTTCTCTGAGAGTTTTAGATCGCAGATGGACGTGTCCGGAGGAAGATGATAACGAATATGGCCTGGGGTCCGGAAGGAGAGTTTATGAAGGGAAGGACTTGTGTCCGATTCTTGATTTGCCTTTGATCTGTGCGAAGTGGTATGAGCATGCTGGTTTGGATGAGATGTGGCCTTTGGATGAATACCGTGAAAAACGGTGTTAAGCTGCGGTATGTTTCAGTTCCAAAGCATGTTAAGATAGTCGGTTACTACATACTTTGAATGGCACCTTTGCTGTAAATACTATTCAACTCTAATGAGCGTCGCGTTCACAATCTGCAATTCGATGTGTTGTCGTTTGTCCATACGCTTTGAAGTGCCTGCTCGTTAGACAATTTAAATAGTCCATCAAACTCAGCCCTTGAGGTTTCAAATAGCGCCATGGTTAAAATGCTCTCGCAAACTCCAATTCTCGGATTCTCTAGTCAGATAAGACCACGACATGGATACTAACATTCACGTTCTTGTTTGCCTGGCTAGTTGAGCTGGGCATTGTTGGTGAGTAATGAAACTGGAAATGGGAGATTAGCTTATGGAGAAGTAACTAGGCATCCACTGTAAGCGAGGCATTTGAGCAGTGGAAGCCTGTGCCGCTATCCACAATGTTGGCCGACATGTTGCGCATATGCCATGTTGTGGTATGTGCGTTCCGAAGATTCGGACCCGCCGCCAACAGTGAAAATTGTAAGCCTTGCTAATACTTTGTTTATAACCGTTCACTAAAGGTCAATCGATGAAAAGATTTAACCGTTCCACTGACATTCTACTTAACAGCAATCTCAAGCACTGCAGGGCCTATTCAACATGTTTATCAGCTTGAAAAACATGCTTCCTTTCATGCTCGCCTCACCCGCGTGTCAAACATCTTACACCATCGAATACAGCGATACTTGTGATTTACAAATGATGTCGCACAAAGTGTCTCCTCCCAGGTTGAGTCACCCAAAGCCATCGCCATCTTTGCTCAAACACGATGCGCTTGCCACAATATTGTAAGTACATATTGCTCAAGACGCACAAGCAGACTGCCTGACACAACACCACAGACCGGAGCATCTAGTACATGGGATAGAAGACAGTGTCAAATCTCCCTCGACTGAACAGAGACTCAGAACCAAAACGTCGGCGAAGAGTTTAATAGCAATGAAATTACTCGTTGGTATAAGACGACCATAGCAGATCTGAAAAAGTGGAATCGAGTCATTTTGATGCTTCGCCTTGCATCGTGTGTTTATAATGAAGGTTAGTTGATTACCATAGCCTGGTCAACACCATACTGACGACCCCCAGATCAGTACTCATCGACGACCACTTTCACCACCTACCGTGGCCCCCAACAATAACGCAGTGCAGATTGCAGATACCCCTTGATGGGGACCAAGTGGATGAAGGGGTCATAGTGATTAAATGCGACGTTAGCCTGGGTTGTTCTTAACCGGAATTGGGTTCTTTTGGTGGTAATTTCATCTGTCAAGTAAAGGATTTTAATTCAAAATAGAGAAGGCTTCGTAGTCTATGGAAGGCCAGATAGCTATGCCTTACCCTTACTGAATCCTCTAAATCTCCTCATCTCGTACTCCTTCGTGTGTTTCTTGTATAAGGAACTCAAGCATTGAAGCAATGTATTACTTGACTCGTTGGGAAATTGATTACGCTGACGCCTAATAAAGCCTCTTATGGTACTGAGACAATGGAAACATCTCATGAAGGCCACAATAATCATACAATTGCCCGCATATCCAGGGCAAATCGTATACGGGACAGGTGTCTTTCCCGTCATAGTACCTTTTGCTGGGTCCACGGCCATAAACCAACTCATGATCCGCCTCCTCGGGATAATACCAACAGCGTTCGATCACCTTGACAGAGACAGCCCTCAATACCGAAGCATTCTCTTCCTCGTTGTCAGAGAATGCGAGTAGCGCTAGCTCCTCGATGGTCCTCTCGCCCAGTGCAATGCAAAAGTCATAGCGCCTTGGCCCAATCGGTCGGTTGAGGTTATGCTCTAGCATTTCAGCACGGCGAATTTCGTCCTCCAAGTCTTCCCTAAATAGCTGCAGAGATCGGACATGCGCATTGAACTCCTCTCTGATTCTGTCATCCGATGCGTTTTCCAATGTCTCTTTATCCTCAATTACATCAAACCTAAGCCGTTTGAAGGTTTCTTGCGCATATACCTCGTAGCGAGGATCCTTGAAGAGAAAGCGACGACAAGCCTCCACAAGGTTCGATAGGGCCCGTTCAAGGTTTTTTCGAGCGTTTTCGGAGTAGGCTGTGACCATGATAGTAGGCCCCCAGGTCGGGTCAAGGATCTCATCGCGAGACCCATCCTCACGCCAATCTATGTCATGTTCGCTCGTGAGAAGCTTGAGAAGCCGTCTGATATCCCACTCTTCGTAAAGCTTGGGATTCAGTCCGGTGTCATTAGCTTGTTGCTTCACCTCTTCTATTGATTGGAACTGTTCTCGGGCTTCAGGTACGGAGCCTGGACCAATGGATCGCACAGCGTAGTGGCGCTCTCGAGGCACAGGTCGAGTCTCAAGGGTCGGATCGGGACGAGGTAGTATAATGGGCGCAGCCCTTCCACGGCCAGTCATTTTGTCAGATTGTAGGAGTTGATTGAGATAAACTCGCCTATGAGCGAAGGTTGGTGTCAACTCATAGAGATGATAGGCTTTGGGGTTGTGCGAGACGTGCAAGGTACACCGCTTATAACGTAAGTTCCAGTCTCTGTGTTGCCTGAGGCAATAATCGTGACAGACCAATTTCCTGTGGCTGTTGGCTCGTGCTGATATGTGTTGGTTAGAACCAACATGTTGAAGATAATGTGTTTGAGCTATCTGCAGATGGTGATGCCCCGTAATGGACATAAGCTGACCAATCACAGTTGGGTCACTTCGACATTCCCTGAATCATGCCAGGCTTTCCGCCAATGTCGAAATAGGTAGGGAAGCACTGAACGGGATTTTGACGGTATCTTCGTGATATACTTCCGAAGTATAGTCATGCAACTTTATCAAAGATGTCAATGATAGGGCTTGAAAGACGGGATTGATCTTCTTCTTATCTGGGCTCTAGACAACGTTAGGTTTTGGGGACTGTTTAACCCCAATTTGGTCGGTCACTGAGGGAGGGGGATGACAAATTCTCCAAAAGAAGACAGTGACGTCAAAGCAGAGGCCAGAACAGTTTGAACCTCAATTTGTCATCGTCACAATTCCTCTGATATCTTTAGATTGTTACAAGTATCCAAGTTCTATCCACGATTGCGCGCGACAACTTTGACAATACTGCCTGCAGAAGCGAACGCAGAGGTTAATTCCAAGTTATTCATCTTAAAATGGCTCAATCAAACACCGAGTCTATTCGACCCTTCACGGTCTCAATCAATAAATCCGATCTTGATTACTTACAACTGCGCCTTAACATGACAAGATGGCCAGAGAAGGAGCTTGTTAATGACTGGTCCCAAGGTGTTCCGCTTACAGCAATCAAAGACCTTTACTCATACTGGAAGACAGAATACGATTGGCGACGCTGCGAAGCCTGGCTTAATTCGTATCCCCAATTTACGACTATCATTGATGGGGTAGAGATTTATTTCCTACATATTCAGTCGAGGCATGAAAACGCTACACCTCTCTTGCTGACGCATGGTTGGCCAGGGTCCGTTTTGGAGTTTAGGAATGTCATTGATAAGCTCACTAACCCTGAAGACTCTCGAGACGCATTTCATCTGGTTATTCCGGCATTGCCAGGCTATGGATTCTCTGGGAAACCAAACGAGACTGGCTGGGGCCATGAGCGTACGGCGCAAGCCTGGGCAGAGTTGATGAGGCGACTGAGCTACGATGAGACTGGATGGATAGCTCAAGGCGGAGATTGGGGTGCTTTCGTGGTTGCGAGCCTCGGTCATCAAGCTCCGAAAGGCTTAAAGGCTGTTCATTTTAATTCCATCTACTTCGAGAATAAGGCGGGTTTCGCAGCCATCCGTCTGTTGGAAGTTCGCTGACCTTTTCGCAGAAGGAAGCTCAAATATCGATCCAGGATACACAGGCTGAACAAAAGGCAATGCGTTTAGACAAGTTCAGAGACACTGGCTTCAAAGGCTATTCTCTCGAACAGTCCACAAAGCCCCAAACTATTGGGTACGCCCTCGCAGACTCTCCCGTTGCCCAAGCATCCTGGATCTACGAAAAATACCACGACTGGACCGATCACGATGGTGACGTAGAAGCGCTATTCAGCAAAGATCAAATGCTTGACACGATTATGCTATACTGGCTCACCAACTCTGGGTCTTCATCTGCTCGATACTATTGGGAATGCGCTTCTGCCACAACAGCATGGAAGATTGATCTTCCCGTTGGGGTGAGCTGGTTTGGCGGTGACAATAGTTATGCGCCGAGGGAGTGGTGTGAAAGGTACTATAACAATATCATCCATTGGAATGAGTTGGAGAGGGGAGGACATTTTGCTGCTTGGGAACAGCCCGATGCTTTTGTGAAGGAGATAAGGGCCTGGCACAAGAAAGTAAAGGACATCACTCCGTAAGACGTGATCATGAGCCAGAGAATAGAAAGTATATTCTGTCAATTTACTTTGAAGCCAGCAAATGCCGAGACTCTAAGCGTAGATTAGGCTAAACAAAACCAGCTTCCTGAATTGTGTTAGCTCGCCGATTCGGTCTATCTCTTACCGAGATCACGAACCCATATTACCCCAGGTTTCGGCATTGCTTTAAGTCATCTTGTCCATCCCCTCTGCTGTACTATCAAGATGAAGGTGTTTGAGTTTCTTCCTCTCTTAGGCCTGCTGCCATGTCTGAATGCAGCACCACCACCCAAGCATGGCTTTGACTTTGCTAAGATCACCAAGATTGTATCCTTGTCAGTCATCTCATCTCTTTTACGAGCTCGATCTGACTCTCTTTTAGTGGTGATTCATGGACGGATACTCGTTTCGACGTCTTAGGCCAACAGCCTTCTCTGTCCAACCCAATCGGGAATACGGGCAAGACAAGTTCCAATGGCAAGATGTGGCCTGAGTACTTGACAACACAATACAACAAGTCTTCAATCCTACTCTATAACATGGCTGTAGGAGGTGCAGTTGTTGACCGAGATATCGTGACGACTGGCCCAAACGACGTCGACACTCAAGTCCACGGCAAATTCCAGGTTTACGCGAAACAGCAGCCTGGGTTCTTCCCACCTAAGGAAACGCTTTGGACTATGTTCATTGGTATTAATGATATCTACCGAACAATCAACAATGACGACCAGGAAGATACCATTATCGCGACTATCGAGCGCATTCGCGAACTTACTGTGGATCTCTACAGCTACGGCGCTAGACAATTCCTTTTCGTCTCGACGCCTCCGCAGTCTGTTTTTCCGAACAATAGGCCTAAGGACATCGCTCCCAAGTTGACAGCTGCAAGTCAAAGTTGGAATAAAAAGCTAAAGAAGTTGTTACATCAACTGGATCACGAGCTGAAGCATAGTACCTTTTTTCTGTTTGACATTGTTCCCCTCATTACAGCTGTTACGGAGGATCCTTCGCAGTTTCCTGAGACGTCTGTTTACAAGAGCAATGCGTTCTGTGCCGATTATAAGGCGTAAGTTGAGCAGTGGTCTGTTTAGGTCATTTATACTAACGCTATCGCAGGGGAACTTCCGTGCCGGACTTCAAATCGGCAAACTGTGAATACAATGCCTTGGAGTATATGTATATTGATGGGGCGCATCCTACACAGCCATTTCATCAGATCTTGGCTAAGAAGATCTCTGAGCAGCTGACTGCACGGAAGTCCATCGGTTGAGTCCTGAAATATTCTTGAAACGGCACGTGAAGTTCAAAGACTGGTATCTGTCGTGCGATAGACTTTGATCGCCGGAACTAAGAAGTGGAGTTAATCAACCAATATTGGATTCTTGGTAATTCTATTTGTAATTGACTAGTTGTCCGAGTACTTGTTAATAAAATGGATAATGAGGCTCCTTGCCTCAGCACCTTCAGGTGTTGGAAGAATAGCGTATACATGAATCATGTCCTCCTTCTCAACATAAAGCAATCGATCCGTCTCCGCACTCCCCTCCGAAGCTACCTCAGCATCACCCCCACTAAACTTGGACTTCAAACGTCTCGCGTCAGCACAAAGCATATCAGTAGTCCCAGAAAGTAAGATTGTTGGTGGTAGGTTCTCCACACTACCATATAGAGGGCTGACAATGGAATCTTTCACGGGACGGTCTGCTGCCAATTTTGGCGTGATGACCTCGCTTATTCCAGCGATGCCAAGCCAAGGATCGATCTCTGATAGTCGCACAACTTCGGGATGATCAAGCGCGAGATCCACAACCGGTGAGATTAAGACCAGAGATGTAAGCTTGGTGAATAGCTCAGGCTGCGTATCTCGTAGTTGCTGAGCAGTCGCGAGAGCCAGCATACCACCAGCAGAATCTCCACCAATACTTACAACCGTCTGCTCGCTCAAACGACAAATATCCATCAACCCAGCCGCAAGTTTCTCGGCAGTGGCTCCCGGTCTCGGAACAAGTGGATAAATAGGAACTAGAACATCGAGATTCGTCTCGCGAGCTATCTGCGCGACAAGATTCCAGTGCTGGGATACAATCTCGCGGAAGAAAGCGCCGCCATGGATGTAGAGAAGAGCATCACGTGGTGCTGAGGAAGATTGTGAGGATACTTTATACAACGGCCATTCATTCACATCGACGCGATCAATGATGATATCAGAGCCAAGGTTTGTGGGAGGGTTGAAGTTTTGTGGTCGGATGTAGCCATCTTGAAGGGCTTTGCGAGTGTTTTCTGGATCGTCAAATATAACTTTGGATTGACGGATCCATTTAATGTAGAGCGCAACTAAAGAAGCTGACCAAGAAGGCATTTTGAGAGTGTCAAAGTATGGAAGAATGAATTGTATGAGGGCCCAAGTAAATGTGAGTGGTGAGTAATTCGAACCTCGGCACAGTCAAAGTTAGAATCCAATTGGCTACATCTTGTTTGGAGTACTACATTCAAGCCACATCCGGGTACACATGAGGAGGCCAGATCGGCTACAAGATAATCCGAGAACTGCACTAAACCTGACAAAAAGGGTTGGTGTTGATCTTGCACCAGACGCGTCTCTTGAATTATGTCACCCGATGCCCCGCCGTCGAGCCATCGCGTTGACCAAAAACGTCAAGAAGAATAAAGGCTGTAGCACATCACCTCACTGTGAGAATAATCACAGCCTCTTGATGAGACAGATACTCAAGAAAAAAAGCGTAAAGGTTCTTAGAGTGAGCATCAAAAAGAAAGGATGGAAGGGAATCGAGCACTCGACTTTTGCCCCTTGATGTTGATGCAAGGGTCTCCTGAGACTAGGATGAAAGCAGATAGCTCTTCGCTCAGTGATGTCATTCAAGTGCCGAGGTAATTTCTCAAGGCGGACTAGTCCGTTGTTCGCCCCAACAATACTCAGATTTAGGGTAAGTTGAGTTCAAGTCAAGATTACAATTTATGCGGTACCTTCAAGAGCTGGAGGATGAGTAGGTTAACTAACATGTTAATCTTTTTATTCTTTTATTATTTACATTGGCATTTTACTTCTGTATCGACGATATTTATCTGGATTCAAGTTCGTTCTGTTGGCGTCTGGACTCTGTGCGCAATTGCAGTCATCCAGGGGCAACCATCGTCTCGAATTTGAGCTCCTCCATCTTGAACTTCTTTCGCCTGCAAGTGAACACTCGTATTATCCATCTCGGCACTCATCACGAGAAGCGAATGTCGTCTAACATGACGATCAGTCCAATATGTTACGTTACAACCGCCATTGGCTAATCTTGGAGCTTCGTACAAAGTAAATTGCAAGAGTAGTGATCTGCTTCGATTCATGCAGGGAGATCAACCGGCCGGGACACGAATAGCTCTCAATGGCTGGCTATGTCATTCGCGTACCTGTGCGTTCCGATGTTCCGAGTCCCTGCGTGACATCATAGAATTTATCTAGAATTCCAGGACCGAGAGTCTACTCCACCCAAGTCACCGCTTTTCCTGTCCCAGTCAGGTTAATCTACCCAGTCTAGTCAAGCTATTTTTATCACAGGACTCAATAAGGGTCCAATCCAGACCCTTCTAGACGTGGAAAAATTACAGTGTGCGCTGTTTATTCGATAACAAGTCTGCAGTAGGGGAATTGATGTCTGCTTTGGGACCACGACCAGAGACAATGTTCCAGGACTCGCCTCCCTGGGCAGCCGAGTTCCGTTCGGCAGTCCAGAATACGAGGTCTGGGCATTGTGACCGTAACGCTTGGTTGTTTTTCCCCACAAACCACCAGTGGATCGTCATGGGATCGGCAGTGGGCTCGTGTTGTTGAATGCGACGGTATTATTCCAGGTACAAAAGGGCCATGAGATCCTCTGCATCAAAGGATCATTAAACTATTCATCTCATCAACTACATCTCACTCTCAACCACAACAACACCACCACCAACAACACCACCACTACACACAAACAACACCGCAAACATGAAGTTCTCTGCTGCCGCTATCGTCGCTGCCGCCGCTGCTGGCGTCAACGCTTCCGCCGCCTTTGAGGTCAAGGACTTCTCTGCCAGCTGCATTCCTCACAGCACCTTCTGCGAGTATGTCTCCTCCAATCCAGCCTCCTCATTCAGCTCCAACTAACACCCTCAGCTACTCCTTCAAGGTTATCCAGCCCAACTCCATGGAGACCTGGAAGAACGCCGTCAAGTGCCAGGCCCACGTCCAGTCCACCAACTACCTCCTCCCCGACGTCTACAACGGCAAGTGCGAGGGTTCTTCCCGCACCTTCGACATCAGCCACACCAAGAAGGGCCTTGTCTTCACTGTCAAGCAGCAGGTCACCCCCAAGAGCTTCACCACCGGCCGCCGCACAATCCCCAACAAGCAGCTTACTCAGGCTACTACTCCCAACGCTGAGATCCAGTCTTACAAGGGACCCAAGGAGTTCGAGCTTACCCAGATTAACTAAGCTGGTTCATTGAGTTTAGTGTGTTGATGCAGGCGTGGTTTTTGTATTCTATTTAGACTATTGGACATTATTTACAAGTAAATATTGAAACTTTGTGCAGCTTTGCACGTACACATCTAGACTCTGCAGAGTTGTCCGTTTTGAGTTGGCAATCCATCAACTTGACCAGTGACATACCACCTCTCACTACCCACACCTTGAAGCGCGTAGAATAATCCCGAAGGGTCAACCTTATCCTTAATCTTGAGTAGCCTCTTGTACTTGTCAGCACCATAAAATGACTGCTGAAAGTTGGGCTCCGTGACATCAGCCTCAGAAGCATACGCGCCACCACCAGGAGTGATGTCCCTCCAAGGCTTCATCCAGTCATTGGTCAAAGTCTTGCTCCTCTCGGCGATAACTTCCGCAGAGCTTCCCTCTGGAAATCCGACGGCGGAGATGGCCCACATTGCTGCGTCGCGCCAGGCTGGGTTGACGGCGTTGTCGGGGTGAGGCCCTGGACCACCCGTGATGCCAAAGCCGATGATGCTTCCGCCTTTGTCGGACAGACTCTTCAATGCGGCAAAGGTCTTGTTGAACATGACAGGATCCTCGAAGTTTGCACTGAAAATGGTTAGCCAGATATTCCACACTTTGGGCAAGAAATGCTTACCTTGGGATCAGACGACCAGCTGTCTTCGTACTGGACCTTCCAACAGCCTCACGTGCAAAGCCCGCCGACCAAGCTCCAAGAAAACTATCGTGCTCCGACTCCGTAACTTGAGGTTCGATGCCGAGCTCCTTCCAAGCCTTGAACAAAGGGCCATTGAGAGTCTTTAACTCAGCAAGAGTATGGTTAGGCGCAAACCAAGGAAACATGAGAAACATCAACGCATCGCCCTCACCACGCATAACTCCCCAGTACTCATAATTACCAGCCTTGTTGTATGTTGGGATGCGTTGCCAGAATTCCCGAATGGCTTTCCAGAATGTTTCATGGGAGAGCGTCTCGCTTGTACCGAATGCGAAGTTCATGACGGCGGCTTTCATCTTGGGGAAGGCTTTGACGGTGTATGATGTTACTACACCAAAGGTGCTTCCGCCACCGCCGCGGAGGGCCCAGAACAAATCGGTGTTTTGAGTTTCATCTGCAGTGAGAAAGCGACCGTCTGCTGTGACAACCTGGATACTGAGGACCTAAATGAAAATCAGTATACCGTTGGATCAAGAGATGACTGATGACCTTACCTGATCAGCTCCCATACCGTATATAGGAGACAAAGGTGAGTGTCCACCACCAGCCAAGTATCCACCGGCATAACCTACGCTCATGCCTTCACCACCAACAACGGTAACATCATGCTTATCCGCTTCCTCATAAAGCTCAGATCCAATAACACCAGCCGCAACCTTCAACGCAGGACCACTGTAAGACTTGGTCTTGTAGTTTTTGAGGAATTGGATACTCTTGAAGCGCTGCATCCACAAACCCAAAGCACCAGCACCAGCTGAACGACCGTTGAAGTCGTGTCCAGTGTTTTTGATAACTAGACGAATGTTGAGAGAGCGTGCTAGGTTGACAGCGAGTTGGATGTGGGCGACATTGTGCACGTCAAGGACGTACGAGGGATAACCGCCTAGGGTGCAGTCTGTGGTAATGTTGTTGATGGGCATACATGTGCGGCCTTGGTAGATTGGCCACATGACAGAGCTTGGATCAGCGATGCTGGCATGTGTCAGTATTAGAAATAACCATGGATATTGTATTGACTTACTGAAGGGAAGAGTTGGTCCATTGGTCGGCAATGTGGCTACAACGAGCTTTATCATACACGCCGTAGTCATCGTAGCATGCTGCACCGATGGGAACAGTCTTGATCAGAGCGCCTCCAGTGATGAGATCAAGTAGCTTCCAAACAGGCTGACTAGGCCAGAGCTTGTCCCCAGGGAATGTCTTGCATTTCTTAGAAGCAAGAGCCTTGGCACTTCGTTTGTCCAGCTTGTCGTCCGGGAAGAATAACGACGCATGCTTGGGGTCAGCCTGGTCGAGCTCGGACAGTGAAGAAGTCGTGAGCTGGAACTTTTCTTCAGCTAGAAGATCGCCCTTGACAGTCTCTCCGACTTCAGACGGAGCTGCATTAACAGCGCCATGCTGTGCGACATGAAATGCCAGCAGCCCGGCAAGAACACGAGGGGCGATCTGCATGATGTCGCTGCCTTGGGAAGGAAGATAAAAAAAGAAGACAAAGATGTAAGTGACCACACGAAACAGTGATTGACTCAACTGCGTCCTGTCTGTACATATATGTATCTCATGCATGTAGGAGCAACCAGCATGTATGCTAAATCACTGGATTGAGTTATCTCGCTTCTGCATCTTCGTAACATATCCTCAAGGGTCTCGACCAACGCCTACTACACCCAAAGAACTTTGCCTCGATTCTGCATCGGTATGTCTTCCAGATTTGCGTTGGTTGGTATTTACCCCTGCACCTTGCAGATTACAAGGGTCTTGCGTCGGCTCGACGGGTGAGGATCCGGTCCATGTCCATCTTCCCCATGCGGATCATTGATTTGCAACCGAGTGTAACGTTTTGGAGAAGACAGGGAATAGTGGCATTTTATTCGATGGTCTAGACTTGATGTGCCAAGAAGGAGGATTTTATCCGTTTGAGGGGTTGTATGTGAGGTCGGAACAGCAGACTAGGTATACAAAGGACTTTGAACTGACATGGATCTTCCGGCTACATTCTGTAAAGGTTTGACAGTTGATAGACTAGAAGCTTTAAAGAGGGGAATGTTTTGCTGCATGTACGACTGGATTTGAGTATCAGATAGGTGATTCTTAATTGTGTAGATAGTCCCAAACGTTGAGTTGGAGAATTCATGCATGGAGTCACAGAAGCGTCAATCCGTCGTTAAGCAATCTCGATGAAAGGGGCAAGGCAAAGAATCCTTTCGGAACAATTTCCATCTTCCACGAATGCAACAGTCTGTTGGTTGACACCTGCAGCCAACAATCTCGGAGAATAATCCCAGGCACGGTATTCTTGGCAACCCAAAGCAATCATGATGTGATGGAATTGGTCGCAAACCCGGACCCTGGGTAATAATAAAACGCCACCGTTCCTTCTGTAATTTGTAAGAAGGATGCTGGATTGCGGCTAGGTAGTCTCGGTGTGTCGTCTCTGTGTGGTAGGAGGTCTATTAAATGTGCTCGTAGTTGCAGCTCCGTAGAATGAAGATGTCCTCTTTCCTTTTTGCGTCTCTCGAAGCAAAACCTGCCCGCAAAAATGACGACAGGTGAAGGCCTTCGGGCTCGTTATGTGCCTGTCTCGGAATTGCCTACAACACCGCTTCAGCAGGGTGCCATCGCTATCATATTTCTGATGACCGCTCTTTCGGTTTTGGTATGGGCGCTACGATTCTATTACAGGTTTAGTAAAAAGCAAATCGGTCTTGGTAAGTTTCCCACCAGATAACATCGTATGTTTTGCTGATTCAATGTAGATGATTGGCTTGTCACTATCGCCATGGTAGGCTCAACCCTGTGTCTGCGCATGAACAGCTGCTAATTGACGCAGTTATTCTCCGTCGGTCTGGTAATTCCGAACTATTACTGTAAGCTACCCAGAATAACAATTGAAACCGCGTCGCTTACACAAGATGGCAGTCTTCAAGTACGGCTACATCGGCTTCCCCGCAAGCTATGTCCCCCAAACTATCGAGATCGAACCCGTCCTCTTCTACAATTGGATCATGCAGGTCCTCTATAACCCCATCCTCGCCCTTGTTAAATCATCCATCCTGTTCTTCCTCCTACGTCTCGGCGGCCATCGAAGAAGTATTAGATACTCCATATATGTCTTGAACGCGTTCAACATCGCCTTGATGATCGCAATATTCCTGACAGTCATATTTCAGACCATTCCTATCCAGGCTTACTGGGATCTGACATTGAAACCAACCCGTCAGATCAATGGGGCTAACTTCTACATATCCACTGCCATCATTACTATCATTACCGACTTTCTGGTTTTGTTGATTCCGTTTTGGGTGTTTATAGGGTTGAAGATGAGGATGGCTGCTAAGGTGGGCTTGATTGTGGTGTTTCTTGCTGGTGGACTGTAAGTACTCGGAATGCACTTCTCTCGAAACTGCTGACAATATCCAAGGGTCACCATCGTTGGCATACTTCGCGTTATCGAACTGTATAAGATGTATTACAAGCCAGGATACAATTCTGCAGAGTCATTGTCTGGCACTCTGAGCAGTATCGAAGTTAACCTCGCCATAATTGCCTGTTGCGGACCTGCTCTTCGCCCACTATTCCGCAAGATGTTTCCTCGGCTGTTTTCAGGACGAACTACGAACGAAGCTGGTATCTACAAAAGTCAAAGTAAATATGGCAATGGCACGGGTGGAGTTGGTTCGTTTCACCTCAAGGATATGTCGAGAACTAGAACACAAACCGAGATACGAGGATATACGCCGAATGGAAGTGAGGAAGAGATTATGACATACAATGGTATCCTAAGGACCACCGCTGTAAGTTGCTGTCCACTGGTTCTTGGGTTTATTCTGAATTACTGACCGTCGATAGGTCGATATCAAATACGATGATGCGGTTTCAACGGATAGAAGCACGAGGGAAGGCAGCAGCGGGAAATAGAATGGGATGGGTTAATTTGTAATTGTAATTGTACCAGGCTTCTAAACGTCTTAATGAACAAACTGATGGCTTCTCAAGCAGGCGTCCTGTGCAGAACCATCCATTGTTCAGCAAAGCTGACTGCTTCCCTCAAAGAAAACAGATAACACTTTGCAGCCCCAATGTTTCCCTCGACCACTTTTCCCTCTTTTAGAAATTCACTCCCCAAGTCCGTAAAGCCCTCATCATTGACCGCAACATCCGAAACCGTAATCCACTCTCTGGCCCCGTCAAACAAAGCCGCGAACGAATTATCAGCCTTCGTCGCCCCAGTTCTGTACTCAGCAAGATGAAGACAAGTGCACTTATCAAATCCCACACCAATAAGCAGCACCTTCGCATCAAGTTCTTCCAATCTTGCGAGCGGACTGTTTTCGCCAAACATACAATCTAAAGCATGCCCTTCTGTAACAAAACCTGCATTTGCTCCGACCGCGCTGAAAGATGTCTGCGGATGCACACTTCTCATAGCACCAGGCCAGGTCCTGACTGTGTCTGCTAAAACACCCATCCTCTGCGTTTGACTAGTCAGAGGGTTAAACGCAGGCATGGTATCGCGGATGGTTTGCCACCATTCTTCAGGGACAGGAGGGTCGACCCATGCTGAGGGATCTGAGTTGCTGCTTGTTTGTGTGGGGACGACTAATGTTCCTTCGGAGGTGAGGACTTCGAGGAGGGAATGAGTGAGAGTTTCAGCTCCGCCGTTTATCCAGCCGATCTTGCTGAGGGAGCAGTGAACAAGGACGTTATCTCCGGGTTTGAGACCTAGGGTGTGGAGGTCATTGGTAAGAGAGGATTTCGTGCATAGTGGTCCCTTTAGAGGTTCAGGTGGCATGATGGCTACTGTGTTGCCTGGATGTTATGGATCAAATAGTCAAGATTGAATCGAGAGTTGGCCATTGAAGCTTCGTTTTATAACATGAATTCTGGTTATGGCCATTGTACGCTAAGCCGTTTGTGATCTGCTATCAATTACCCGACCGAATTGTTCACCGACTGACTCATCGCACAACCACAAAGGAAGCTCGTAAATGCAAGGCCCATCAAGTGGAAGAAAATCTATCTGTCCATGCCTCCGCTGTTGTATGTAGGAGACATTCACAAACACAACAAAGAATTCCTTCCCCGAGAAGAAATGAAGAGGTTGTTATTATAATAAGAATACCCGCATCAAATTTTGCATCATCTTTTTAGTCGAAGCGCACACAAACGGCGTCTATGCATACACAAACATTGAGGAGGCCGTCGAGACAGTACGAAGGGTCGTCGATGCAATTGTCATCTGTTGAACACGGAAAATCAGGCCGGGCAGCACTCGTGGTAATCTCGCCAATAAGGGCAGTGGTGGTGGTTTCAGAAACGAGCCCAGTGGTGGTAATGTCGGCGGTCGTCACGTCGGTGGTGAAGTCGATGCCAGAAGTAGCGAGGGCGACAGAAGTGACGAAAGACGTCTCGGCAGTGGTTGTGTCAGATACAGCTGGGATGGTTGCTGTCGCGGTGGTAGAGGAACTGACACGGCACGGACCGGCAGCCGCACTGGAGATAGAAAGAGCGGCAATAAAGCCAGCAGCGAGGTTGATGAAAATCATTGTAATGACAGATTGGAACGAGTGACAATTATCCAAGGAAGTGGAAGTGAAAGAGAAAGAGATAAACAACACAGGAAGAAGAACTGTTCATAAACATTGCGCATCATGCTTATTATCTTAGCCCATGTAATTTCGGCAAGCTTAAACTATTGATTATTGTTCCTTTTTTTGAGTGACCTAAGCGCCTTAGCGTGGCAACTATTGCCTCTAGACAGCATTCGATCAGACCGCGTCGGGGATGTTCTTTTTTCTTGTCGTACCAATGATCAAAGCCGGACGTAGTCTTCTTTTCTTCCTCTCTTCCCCGGACAATCTACATGAAGCCTCTGCCGGTACAGTAGACTCAGCATTGAGTTCTGTGTAAGTATAACTCATATCGATGAAAGAAAGTTGATTAGTGTCAAAATGCAGGCAATCAAAGTCAAGAAGTGAAAACCGTCAATCTCGCTGATCAATTGCCTGTAGAAAGAGAAGTCAGCGGGTTGGATTAATAATGTCGTTATCTCTCCCCACTAAACCACCATTTTCAGAAGGTCATCCCGCTACATCCATGACGCTTGTGGACGGGGGATTGCGCCATCCATGCTTATCCCCAGATTCTCCCCCATCTTCACTCTTTGTTCATTCAACCAGACACAAAAGACATTTGCGAGCCTAAAACCACGCGCAATGTCTTCCAGAGTCGACCCTGAAGCCCACGTTAGGACTGATGAGCAAACGCCACTGCTCGCAGACCAACATACGGACACGGAACATCCCGAGACCGAGCCGACACCGGAGAAAAGACCGACGAGTTGGTATGCCTGGAGAATCTTCTGGGCCGTCCTTGCGATAGTCATTTTGACAGTATTTATTAAAGGATGGATTGATTCTGATGAGACTGAGGTATATGCGAGCAACCTGGGCAAAACTATTACTAATGCGCGCAGTTTGATCTTAAGAAAGCTCTGAAGCGGGCACTTGGTGGAGGGCTCAGTGGTGCAGCGGCTATGTTATTGCAAGTGTTGCTTCTCATGGTAAGACGACATGCTCACATGGACTCATGTGTTTCTGACGATTGCATAGCCTCTGAGGACAATCATGAACTATCAATATCGACATGGGACGTCGTTTACTGTCGCCACCAAGACTCTGTACACTGAAGGAGGCGTGAGGCGGTATTATCAGGGCATTGCGCCTGCGCTATTCCAAGGTAAGTCTCACAGTCCGTTTCATGGAACGGCATTGAATCTGACTCCTTCATAGGACCCATCTCACGATTTGGAGACACAGCAGCCAACGCTGGCATACTTGCTCTCTTGCAGTCCAATCCTTATCTGAAAGGTCTTCCATCGCCTATCAAGACAATATTTGCATCGCTATGGTAAGCCAGTACCACCATTTCTTTACAAATTATTCCCACGTTGACCTTCTCTATAGCGCTGCTGCTTTCCGCATGATCCTAACCCCCATCGACACCCTGAAAACTACCCTTCAAGCCCAAGGCGCAAGAGGAACGGCTCTTCTCAGACGACGTATCAAGTCGAATGGTATCGGTAGTTTGTGGTGGGGAGCTTTTGCAACGGCTGCTGCGACCTTTGTGGGACATTATCCTTGGTTTGCTACGGTGAGTCTTTATGCTCAACTAACACATTCAATACTGACTTTTTGTAGTACAACTTCTTGACTGAGGCTATCGCTGAGCCGCCCAAACATCCTCTCGTGTGGTGGTTACTCCGCCTCGCATTCATCGGATTCTGCGCCTCGGTTGTATCAGACTCGATTTCTAACTCATTGAGAGTTGTCAAGACTTATCGTCAAGTCAACGATACCAAGATCTCATACTGTAAGCCATCAATCACCCTCAAATCTCTACCTTTTTACTGAATTGTTTTTAGCCGAAGCTGCCCGTGCTGTGGTCGCTGAAGAAGGCGTACTTGGACTTCTAGGGCGTGGGCTGAAGACTCGCATCCTGGCCAATGGTTTACAGGGAATTCTATTCTCTATTCTTTGGAAACTATTCCTTGATCTGTAAGTCGCGATCTTGTGATTGAGAATACGTACTAACGACTGTCAGGTGGGAAAAGAGGACCTAAGTCTTGACCCAATAGCAGAGAGTAAGGAGTCTACATGATACCAGGATTCAACCAAATAAGGCATAGATTTATGATACTTGGATTTTATACCTGGGGATGGGCTGTTGAAGTCTTGGATGAGAGTTGTGGTCATGGCGGTTGCGACTCTGCAGCATCAAGAGCACCATAGATCAAAAAGACGAAAAAGCAAAAAGGAATCTGACGCTGTGAAGCGCCTTATTGTAATGCGTAATCTGGGAATCGAACCCAGGGCTCCCCGATGGCAACGGAGAATTTTACCACTAAACCAATTACGCGGTTACTGTTTGTTGAAGACTTGGCTTGCTGGTTAGCTTCATGACCTCACAACTCCACCACTCCACCCGGCTAACTGACTTGCTCACCAGACTTTGCCATTCAATGGCCAATTGTCACCACTCAAAGAGACGATAAAGTGTAGAAGACACGACAGGCCATATGATCAAATGCCGTGATCGACATTGGTTGCCCTTCAATGGCTTTGAAGTCTCCGTGGGTTGGTGCGGAACTGCCGGGCCAGGGTTCGGAACGGCGGAAAGTGGGTCCAATTCCGCTGTCAAGTCCGGCAATGTAGGACCCCATCTCAAGGCACGATAAGTAAGGACAAAGATAACAGTAATCCTGGCTTTGTATCCAGTCTCATCACATTTACTGCAAGAATTACACAGAACAGCCCGAGTTTCTAACACAACCGACCAAAATGTCTCCCGAACCTCTCCAAAACGTCCGCCCCATGTTCGAGCTCACGGGCCGCAACTACATCGTTACAGGTGGTGCCCAAGGCATTGGCTTCGCCTGCACACGCGCCATCTGTGAGATGGGCGGTAACGTAGCCGTTTTAGATATCCAAGACAAACCTGTTCCTGAGTTTGATACACTCGCGGAGAAATTCTCGGCAAAGACAGTATATATCCAGACGGATGTTACTTCAGAGCAGAGTATCGATGCTGCGTTTGATAAGATATTAAAAGAGTTTGGAGAAATCCATGGTGTTGTTCCTGCGGCTGGTATTGCCATTGATAAGCCGTTTTTGGACCAGACGTGGGATGAGTTTACAAGAATTCAAGAGATCAATGTGAGTTTTTTTCAGTGGCCGAGTATGAATGGATGTTAACGGTTGCAGGTCCGAGGAACATTCTTCGTAGTCCAAAAAGCAGCACGTCAAATAATCAAGCAGAACACCCCTGGAAGCATCGTCATGCTCGCTTCGCAATCTGCCCATATCTGCCTCCCCGGCTATCGCATGGCCGCCTACAACGCGTCCAAAGGCGGCATCCTAATGCTCTCCAAAGCCCTGGCTGTTGAACTCGCGCCCAAAGGCATCCGCGTGAATACCATCTCCCCAGGCTTTGTAGACTCAGACATGACGCGAAATGTTCGTGAACATAAGAGTAAGAGAGAGGGTGAACAGATGTGGTTGGCGCCGCCGAATCAGAGACTGAGCACGCAGAATGATCTTACGGGGGCCGTTGTCTATTTATTGAGTGATGCGGCGAAACATACTACTGCGGCGGATATCCAGATTACGGGAGGGTTGCATGCGGGAACCGTTGATGGGTTGATTAGTTACGACAATTAGATATATCAGGGCAAACATATAATATCTGCAATAAGATTCGGATCAAGAATGCTGTAAGCATATGAGTGGATCTGTTCCTAGACGGTTGATCTGCATATAATTAGGCTAAAGTACATGCATGTTGTTCCACCATTACTATTGAAGCCTCTAATAGCCTGATTAAACAGAGTAGTATTGAAAATGTAAAAACCATTAGCTCATCATGTTTGTCGACAAGATCGTCATACTATTATGACGATGCTGCCAGGGTCCAATATTAGCGGTCAAATCGGCATCGTCAATTGCACAACAGACTTCCGTTCTCAATTCAGGCACCTTCTTCCCCGCAATGTGGCTAAATTCTGCATCGTGTATAAATAAAACAAAATATTCCCGTTATCGCGATTGCAGTTCTGGTCAGGGCTTACGCTTGGTCGCCAAAATGCTCCTGACTTCGTTGCTTTTCCCCCTGCTTGCGTTGGGAAGTGCTCTCCCAGACAAGCCGAAAGATGTATCCACCTTCACGAACCCCGTTCTCCCGGGCTGGCACTCCGACCCATCCTGCATCCAAAAAGATGGCATCTTTCTCTGCGTGACCTCAACCTTCATCTCGTTCCCCGGTCTCCCAGTATACGCCTCCAAAGACTTGGTTAACTGGCGTCTCATCAGCCATGTCTGGAACCGTGAGAAGCAATTGCCCGGCATCAGCTGGAAGACAGTTGGCCAGCAACAGGGCATGTACGCGCCCACCATCCGCTACCACAAGGGAGAATACTACGTTATCTGCGAGTATCTTGGCGTGGGCGACATCATCGGTGTTGTGTTCAAGACCAAAGATCCTTGGGATGAGAAGAGTTGGAGTGATCCTGTTACGTTTAAGCCTACCCACATCGATCCTGATCTGTTCTGGGATGATGATGGAAAGGTTTACTCTGCCACACACGGTATTACGCTACAGGAACTCAACCTGGAGACCGGCGAGCTTTCACCTGAGTTGAACATCTGGAATGGTACTGGTGGTGTCTGGCCTGAAGGACCGCATATCTACAAGCGTGATGGATATTACTATCTCATGATCGCTGAGGGCGGTACAGCAGAGGATCACGCCATTACTATTGCTCGCTCAAAGAACATCAAGGGGCCATACGAAGCATACAAGAACAACCCCATCTTAACAAACCGCGGCACGGACGAGTACTTCCAAACTGTCGGCCATGGAGACTTGTTCCAAGATACGAAAGGCAACTGGTGGGGTCTTTGCCTTGCGACAAGAATTACACAGCAGGGTGTTTCGCCAATGGGTCGCGAAGCTGTTCTTTTCAACGCGACGTGGAATAAGGGCGAGTGGCCTAAGCTTCAACCCGTCCGAGGACGCATGCCTGGCAACTTACTCCCCAAGCCTACGAAGAACGTCCCAGGCAATGGACCCTTCAACGACGATCCCGATAACTATGATCTCAAGAAGACCAAGACTATGCCTCCTCACTTCGTTCATCACCGTGTGCCGAGAGAAGGAACATTCAGTCTTTCCAACAAGGGCATGCGTATCATCCCCAGCCGAAACAACGTCACCGGCGTTATCGGCGGCAACGAAATTGAGATTTCTGGTCAAAGAGGCATGGCTTTCATTGGCCGTCGCCAAACTCACACTCTCTTCAAGTTCACCCTTGATCTGAACTTTGCTCCAACACAAGACGACCAGGAAGCCGGTATAACCATCTTCCGCACCCAAGTTGACCACATCGACCTAGGTATAATCCGTCAAAAGTCCGCCCTCTCCCTGCGTTTCCGCGCCGAAGGCCCCAGTCCTCCATCACCCAAGACTGTCCCTCTGCCGAAGGGCTGGGAGAAGGGCGATGTTTCTCTGTTTGTAGAGACTGCTAATGCGACGCATTATAATCTCGGTGCGGAACGCGGAGGCAAGAAAGTGGTTGTTGCGACTGCTGAGGCTAGACTTGTTAGTTTCGGTGCTGGGCAATTTGTGGGTAGTTTGTTGGGAGCTTATGCGACTTGTAATGGGAAGGGGACTGGCTTGGATTGCCCCAAGGGTGGGGATGTGCATGTTACGAAGTGGAAGTATAAGGGAGAGGCTCAGGAGATCGATCATGGGGTGTTTGTCAAGGCTTAGCGGTCCGCGATCAACCGATCCGGCTTATCGTAGTTTGAATACTGACTCCATTCAATACTAAAAATTATCTTTGCCACCCACCCATGTCTGCGGCCCGATGCAACGGTGTCTTACCCGAAGTCGGCTAACGCCCCTCAACCATGATGGCATCATCACAACAAAGACAATATTGAGCAACAGAATATAATGTAATTGAACGCCCGCTAAAAGATACTCTCAGAAAACATATGGTTCACATCTCCAATCGGCCACTGCAACCTCAAAGAATCCTCCCATCCAATCCCCATATCCATATCAACACCCGCCATACTGAAAGATGGCGAATACTCCGTGAACCCCGTCTGCGACAGACTCGCCCGCTTCACTGACTCAGTAACGCCATCCAAGCCCTCATGGCTCCCCGGACTTGCAGCATCTAAAATCCCCAAGCTGAGTAGATTCCTCCTCATCTCAATTAATCTCTTTGCCAGTCTCCGTGCTGAGCGTGAGCGGTTGGTGTACTTGGTCGTAAGCGCAACA
Organism: Fusarium incarnatum; assembly: GCA_004367075.1. Lineage (NCBI taxonomy): Eukaryota > Fungi > Ascomycota > Sordariomycetes > Hypocreales > Nectriaceae > Fusarium > Fusarium incarnatum. The sequence goes on along the minus strand of QGDZ01000209.1, from coordinate 31,982 downwards.
GCCATACTGAAACTTCCGCCTAACGACTCTATCAGATCTGGTGTAAGTTCTGGAACCATTGTAGTTCTATTTTGTTTGATGAATGCGATGAGAAGAAATGCTAAACCCGCTGTGCAAGCGAGGATGTGCTGATAACATGGATGTTGCTTTCTGTATATATCCGTCACTGTATCGAGCGCATGTAGAACATTAATGATATCGTATACACGGTCTGTCGCCGCTCGTACGTGCTTTTTCGTGATTTCGATGTCTGATTCTGAAAAGAAGAACGGTTTGAGAAGCTGGCTTCGAACAGACTCTGCGCGTAGATTAAGCAGGATGGCCCATGTAGGCGGTCTTGTCGTAGGATCGGTCTGCCACGTATGGCATTGTGCAATCGAGTGTTCTCCCACGGCTTTCTTACGCCATTGCTCAATCTGGAATGTCATGAGTTCAAAAGAACTTTCATCATTATATCCTTCGCCTTTAGCGGCGCTGGAAATAGGCTCGCTGAAGCGATCGCTTATAAGGATGAAAGATAGCATGGCCTTAAGATATGGATTTTTGACCTATTTTGTTAGCATACCCGTACCTCTAGCTCCGTTTATTGAGAAACTCACCGATGAAGTCGAGATGGAGCTGAAGCTCTTCTCGTGGAAGTGAATCGGTAGACCAGTCGCATAACTCCACTGCCGATCCAAGATCACGATACTACTAACCAGCGTGCAAGCCTCTGTCCGCTCACCTTCTGACTTTAAGGTGTGTTTAAAGACTTCGGCGTTATGTAGACCGAGTTCCATGAGCATTCGGCCTGCAATACCGCACATACGCCATGCTGAACGTGGCATATCTTGGAAGAAGTCATACCAGCCCTGTACCTAGTCAGACTTATAACCAATCTATTGGACGAACTGGAACATACCTTGAGGAATATTATCGTAGCATGCTTGATGCTATTTGCGGGCGCAGCAAGCTTTGCATTGACAGCATCCTGGAAACTATCCCTCAACAAACCCTCAGTATTCCCGCTTCCTGTCCTTGCATCCGCCCTCAAAGCAATAGCAAGACAGAGGTTCAGTATTAGAAGTAACTCATATGCTTCAGCGCTTGTACTCGCAGCTAAAACATCCCACATTCCAGCGCCTGCATCAGCATACCACGATCTCGTCTGCATGATAAGCGCATCGATATCCACGACAGGATGCAACTCTCCGACGACTTCTTGGTAAACGTATAACAGCTGGATAGCTTCTTGTAGGCCAATAACGGAGCGGAAAGTGAGAAGCATCGCTGGATCGCCTTTATCAACCGTCCGCGGTGAAATAGAAAATTGTGTTTCCGGGTCGCCTTCTTCTGAAGCGTCGTCCTCGTGAATACTCGCAAGTTGTAATTGTCGCTGGTGAAGTGGCAAACTGTCTCTCCTAAGCTTTAGTTGCCCAACATTAAGCGCATAGTCCGGACACGTCGGCCCATAGAAGTTCTGCGAAGCAGCCGTTCTCGAAGATCTTGGCGTAGACTCTGAATTCTCCTCATCAATTCTATTAACCATAGCCCTCGCACTCTCAATCAGAGTAACAGGCGAAGGCAGACTCGTGACTTCCTGCGGATTCGAGCTTTGTGTCTGAACCTGTGCAGCAAGGCTGTTCAACTGCGCTTGAAGGCTGGATAGCATGTCTACAATGGCTGCTTGATTCGTCTGACAAGATTCTGATGAAATTGACTCGGGCGCAGGGGGTTGCCAGTCATTAGTTTGTTCTAACGTGTTGGTATAGGTACAGCTTTGATTGCGACTTGCGCAGTGACGACATGGTTGACGTCCATCGCATTTCCCTTTGCGACGACGACAAGCTTCGCATGCGCGGAGGGCGTAGGGTGTCCGACGTTTCGTGGGTTCTGTTGTAGATTTATTCTTTGTGACTCTTGTTTGAGACATATTGAAGCAGTCACGTATGTCAATTGAGTCTTCGGTGGAGGTAAGTTTGAATGAAGGTAAAAACAGGGTCCAGTCGCGATTAATATTTATCCCTCCTCCCTTTTGTCTGCGTTAGCGTCGGGCTTCACCTTGGATCCTTGCGGGGTAATCTGCACTAGACCAAGATCAGCGTTGGATATCTCCTTGGAATTTGAGTTTGGGAGATAGGTACTTCCCCGGTCTGCTAGTGGTAGCTGAGGCTTCGGATGGTGGCCAATTGGAGGTGACGCGTTTGAAGGGGTCTTGATAACGGCCCGGGGGTCGGATCGGGACCTCGGTGAGCATCCCGGTTAATACCACTGTTTTAAAGGCAAGACGCAATGTTCAAGGCAACAGATTACTACTATTAAGAAACTAAACTTCACGAATACCATAACTAAACATCTCATTCGAAGGCACAGAATCCCGATCCCTCATCTTCATTGCCGTTTCGCCTCCCGCAACCGGAACCCGATATTCGAGCTTCTTACCCTCCTGTCCCTCGACAGGATAAGGGAATGGTAAGTATTGCGGCATTAATCCTAATTGCGCAAGAACCGTGCCTTGGTCCCAACCGATATGTTCATGATACAGTCTGTCGCCACGGATGTTGACGACCGCGGTAAAGGGGATCTCCATCTTCTTGAACGTTGGGGGGACACCAGGAAGGCTGTGAGTTTAGTGTTAGTAAGAGGACCATGGAAAGATAATGGGGAGGGGGGGAGACATGCAGCCAATCTATAGTTCTGTCGTGGGTGAATTTGTAAATAAATTCGTCGATGACTCTGTCGATTCCAACGGTCCGACTGGTCAGTTCAAGTTCTGTGTCGACGGAGTTCAGGAAAATGAAGTTGTCGCGATAGAAGTTTGTTAACGACGCTCGCCCAACACCACCCGTAAGCTGTTCGCGTCAGTACATTTCTCGACAAGACAGGCCGTAAAGGCGTCAACTCACAGTAGGAACATGGTTCACATAAGGCTCCTGCACCATGGTGCTCATAGTATGCTCAACACTCCGATCCGCAAACTCATAATACGTATGCTCATCCCAAATATCTTCAAGGTCAAAGTATGGGCCATTCATCAATGGTTTGAGGAAGGTCAAGTTCCTTGTATGCGACACTGATTCAGTGGTGTAGTTGAACTCTGAGCCGAAGGGGACGGCGAAACGATGAGAAGGGGCGGTTGGGTAGGAGTATGTTGTTGATTTGCCATTGCGTGAGAGTTTAGCCGTGTTGGCGGCGATATGTGTGAGAGTGGGAATAGTGGAGGATGTCTGGAGGGAAGCTGAGTTGGTGTAATTCACGGCACCGACAATATCCGACCCATCAAGAGTCGAGGCGACCTTATTCCATAACTCAGGATCATACGCTATCACTCATTAGCCGAGCTCACACAGGAATACCGACATACTCACAAATAAGTCCAATCTTACTGTCCTTAACAAAGCCCTCACACCCCCTCAAAGCTTCCACCGCAGTCTTTAACACGTCACCCTTCAAAGCTCTCGCCTGAATCTCAACAACAGCATACCCCTCCTCAGCCCACTTGACCAAGACTGAAGGAACACCTTGAATGATCTCCAAGTGTTTGTCCGAGTCAGGATGCAAGATGACAAGACCTGGTCCGTGGCCTAATCTTGACAAGGGGGGTAGAAGAGTGATGCCATCGGCTATGGCTTGAGGCTTGGCCTGGGGAAGAGGAGCTGGAGGCTTGGAGATGTCTGCGTACATGATGATGATTGGTTGTTGGTTCTGGGGTTGGTCTGGTCTGTTCGGAGATTACTTGGTATCTGGTTGTGGGATATATAGACAACACTATCTGTACACAAGCCTTCTGCGATTCATTACCCCGGATTACGGTCCTTGGCGGACTTGCCTTATCGCCTTCGGACTCTCGTGAAGAGGCGTAATCGCAGATCACACAGACTATTGGTGGTCGTGCGACTTCGGAATTTCCGTACGGAAGGTCCGCATCCTGTCCAGCCGTGTAAGTCGGCCGCCAATCAGCCAAGCGAGTCAACCCAGCCGAGTCATATGCACTCTTCTCAACAAAGAGATGAAGTAGCACACGACCAGTATTTCGGAATGTGGTTATCGTGTCTTTGTCGCACATTCCGTAACCCAAGATAAGCACTGGAACGTGGGGTCGGAATGGGGATCATCAGCTACGGAACGATTAATCTGGGGTAAAGAATAGCCTTATCGGTAGCACATGGTTATTGAGTGGCATTGATCATTCCGTTGATTGTGTAGTCGGGGTAAAGAGATGGCTACTATTGGCGATATGCGGAGTGCACTTGAGTGTAACGGTGATGTTGGAGATAGCCGACAGATAGATATAGACCCTTGATTCGCCTCTTGGAATACATCATCATAATTCACTCTTTCACCAATAGAACACACCATCTTACATACACATCAACACAATGACTGAATCGTACGACATCGTGGTCGTAGGCACTGGTACATCCCCTCATTCTCCTGCCTTTGTCTCCAACTAACACGCCCAGGCTGGTTCGGCCTTGCCGCTTCAAAGGCAATCCACCAGATCTCTCCAAACGCATCCCTCCTAATCCTCGAATCCGCCTCTTCAGTCGGCGGCACTTGGTCTAAGAACAGACTTTACCCAGGTCTCAAGTCCAATAACATGAAGGGAACATACGAGTTCCCCGACTTTCCAATGGACGAAGCCACATACGGTGTCGGACCAAATAATCATATTCCTGGTGCTGTTCTACATCGTTATCTTACAGACTTCGCAAAGCATTTCGGCTTTTACGACGATATCCAGTTTGATACCGCTGTTGAAGGTGTGGAGAAGGAGGGTGACGGGTGGAAGTTGAGCGTGTTGGGGAGTCAAGGGAGCAGAGTTATCGCAGCGAAGAAGCTGGTTCTTGCGACTGGTTTGACTTCGACACCGAATATGCCCCAGTATAAGAATGCGGAGAAGTTCGATGCACCACTCTTCCATGCCAAGGACTTTTGCAAGGAGGCTCCTAACCTGAAAGTCAAGAGCGCTATCGTAGTCGGTGGTGCAAAGTCTGCGTTCGACGTGGCATACGCTCTCGTCCAAGACGGCGCAGAAGTTGATCTAATCGTCCGTCCAACAGGCAACGGTCCCGTCTGGATCGCACCACCCTTCGTCACACCCCTCAAGAAGCGTCTGGATCAGATCCTGAACATCAGGTGGATGACATGGTTCAGTCCTTGTCCTTGGGGTGAAGCCGACGGGTACTCCAGCGTGAGGAACTTTCTCCACGGTACATCCTTGGGAAGACTCATCGTCAATGGCTTCTGGAAAGCGCTCAGCGGTGATGTTATCTCCGCAAACGGATACGACTCGCATCCTGAACTGCAGAAGCTCAAGCCGTGGCATTCTGCTTTCTGGATCGGTAGTGGACTTAGTATCTTGAACTATGATACTCCACTCTTTGATCTTGTCAAGCAGGGTAAGATCAGGGTTCATATCGATGACATCGAGTCTCTCGAGCCTCGAAGGGCAATTCTTGCTTCTGGAGCGGTCATTGATACGGATGCGATTATCTGCTCGACAGGTTGGAAGAAGGAGTCTACCATCAAGTTGGCAGAAGAAGAACTCACTCTTCCTTACTCGGACGCCAAGAAACGCGCTCTGAACCAAGCCGCAGATGCGAAGGTCCTCTCTCTATATCCCGGTCTCAAGTCACAGCCTGATCTCAACATCAAGCCCAAGGGAACCGACCCTCTTCGTTACTATCGCTTCATGGTTCCTTCGCGAGCAGTCCGAACGAACAATCTCGCCTTTGCAGGCATGATCTCGACCGTCAGTACAGCAACATGCGCCACCATCCAAGGCCACTGGATCGCAGCCTTCCTCGCCAACAAGATCCACAGCATCCCTTCCTCCGACAAGGAAATCACCGACGAGATCATGCTGCACACCCAATGGGGCAAGTGGCGATACCCTTGTGGTTACGGTGCTGATCTGCCTGATCTTGTATTCGAAGGACTGCCATACTGCAATATGCTTATGAGGGATCTGGGATTGGAGACGCAGAGGAAGGGTGGAAAGTTCAGCGAGTTGACATCGCCTTATCTGCCAGCCGACTTTAGGGGGCTGGTTGAAGAGTGGAAGGCAAAGGAGGAGAAGAATTGGGGGGAGATTTCGGGTGTCGGTGTCGAGGTTCAACAGGTTCGGGGTTACAAGAAGGATTAAGCGTGGGAATGTCGATATTCGGGTGTACCTGTAGAGTAGTTGCCTTGTTGAGATTGTACGTTGTTAGTTAGTGATATCCGAGACCTTGGATTAGTATCGAATGTATGGCTTCTTGGTCTTACCGTTACCTTCCCATACCAACGTCTTAGGTAATATTTAGACCTGTTTTTTCGTGGAATCGTTTACATCAACGCACATGGCCGAACAATCTTCTCGTCATCTGTACCTAGAAGAAAGAATGAATTTGTCGGCATCAGCTCCAACCTTTGAAGTGGGAGTTTCGGCAGATTTGCAATAGAACCTGCCAAGCGTGAACCGACCGTCAGACATTAATGAAAACAGCAAGAGACATATAACTCTGTGCACTAACTAGGATGCACTTCCGGTTTCGAATAAAATGGGTTGAAACAAGTGCCCACTTTGACCCATCTTGCAAAGTTACGACACAGCGAATGAGATGGGAATAATGACAAGTTTCAGCATCCATCCTGGCATATACCCGATGCTTGGACAAAATGATAAGACATATTTCGCACAGGCCGGGATGAGGTCGACCCGGCTTCAGTTTTCTTTTGCGTAATGGCGATATATGACAAAACAAACACAAAAGACGGGAGTTTGTTTCGTTAGATTGACTGGGTTGGGGATTGTAGAAGGCTCGGCGTGTATTTTTAGTGCATTTACAGGCATACCTGCGCTAAAGTTACCCTATGGTACTAACTCTTTTTTCGCTGCACCCGGCTGTAAAAATCACCAGCTTTGATGATGTGTTTTTAGTTCAGGTTTGTTAATTCGTGATCAATGTGGAAGGTAATTGTTATTCGTTGGAAACAGCGAGCGTTCCGTAGACTACGAGAAGCTTTTTTTTAAAGGAATTGTGCTGATTGTTGCTCTATTCTTTGACGGCTCTCAAGTCTCTCATTATTCTAGCCTCTGTCCCATGAACTGTTGCTAGGTACTTGATGTCATAAAGACTAAAAATAAACCGCCACCACAGGTATGAACAAGATTCCAAAGCGCTTACGTGCATCATGTGTTACCGAATGTTGTTTTCGTGGGACATAACCACCAAGACACAGACCAGCAAACACAAACGCCGACACAAACATAGTCGTACGATGAAACTAATAACTGCCTTGCATCTTAGATCGTTGCCGATAAGCGGCAAAACCCTGTTTGAAGAGATATTTGTGTCGTATCTCCAAAAGCTCAAGGGAACAAGACGTTGATCCGGATCAAATAGTCCTCTCGAATTTAATTATTGGTCTGAATGGTTAACGCGCCTCTTGTCTGACACGAGTCGCAGGGCGGCCTTGCGCGGTTTCACCAGCGCTGATCTCGCACTGACGTAGGTTAATACCAACCTTTATGCTTAAAAAAGAGACGAATAAGAGAAATGACGATGATCTGCATTGCATTGTCTCAAGACAGTTTGCCTCCTACCGTTACGCTCCGCGACGACACGGCGGGGCGGATATCGCGGGGGGTCCAGCGGAAACAGACAGAGGGAGAGAGGCCTTGTTTATCTACTTGTCTACTTGCAGGGGCTGACTATGACATTGACTCTTGTAACCGCGCGTCTCTTTATCTTTCTTTAGTCTTTAATTGCCGAGTGGGCTGTGCAGTTCCCCAGAAATAGTCTCTTTTTAAGCTTAATCTCACCCTTTCAACCTCATTTCATCACAGACATTCAGCACAAACGTCAATCAATAATCTATCATAGCGTATGCAGTCATGTCCAGTGATATTGAAGCCAAGTCATTGACCTAATTGTGATCGCCAAGAAAGCCCCAGACGCCAAGACAATAGCGGCCTCTCCTGCCAAGAGTTTCATGCTACGCTATCAGCCACTGAAGACTGCCCTGCAAGAGTCTGGTGAGACGCCCTGGATCGCTGTAAGGTTTTGAGTTCTTTTTTCCTCCCTCTCTCTGTCTCTAGACTATTCTTGAATTGGTGTTTCTGTCTAGGTCCGTTCGTAGGTAGCTTGGTGCTTTGCCCGTTTCAGAGACCATTCCCCCTAGCTTTAAGCCCTTTTCAATATCAAGTCTGGCTCTTATCTCGGTTGCTTGCACTCTCTTTAAAAGATCAACAGTCATCCCGTAAAGAAGTGGCTTGGCTTAATTTCCTCTCCATCTTCCCTTTCTTTCTTCTCTTCGTAGGCAGGACCTCTTTTCACTATTTCTTTTCCTTTTTCTTTTCTTTTCCTTTTCCTTTCTGTTTCCTTTTGTACCGTCTTTCTGTTTGTTTGTTCCAAAAGACGCCAGAATGCCTGTCCTAAACTTGAGTGAGCTGAACATTGTGCTCAGCGTGTTGGGTGCGTATTCACTCTTGGCGACCCATCCATCATCGACTTGGCATGACTAACTTGTGCATCCTTTAGGCGCTTTCACCGTTCTTTACGGTATCATCTCTGTCAAGATCAAGCAGGCTTGGTACCTTGGCGAAGCTTGTCCGTACACCTTCCTCGTGACCTCATCACACCATCTAACATATACCAGTACCCGCTGTCTTGATCGGAGTCTGCCTCGGTCCTATAGCAGCCAAGTTCATAGATACTGAGAGATGGGGCTCTGCGGAGCCAGGACAGACCAGTGCCATCACACTTGTGAGTCTTCACAGCAATTGATCAAGCTTCATACTAATAGATAAAGGGCGTTGCCCGTGTTATGATTGGCGTCCAGCTTGTCATCGCAGGCTATCAACTCCCCGCCAAGTACGGCCTCACACGATGGAAGGAGATGGCTCTCTGTCTTTTGCCCATTATGACCGTCATGTGGCTCTGTACAGCCGCCTGTGTTTTGCTCACCATCCCCAAGATCACCTTCCTCGCCGCCCTCGTCATCGGATCCTGCGTCACCTGCACCGACCCGATTCTATCTCAGGCCATCGCCAAGGGACCCTTCGCTGATAAATACGTCGCTCGACCTCTACGTGAGATCATCTCTGCCGAGGCCGGTGCCAACGACGGTTTTGGGTTTCCATTCCTGATGCTCGCTACATACCTGATTCAACATGCAGACATCCCTGGCGCTGGCGCCAAGGCTGCTGCGGCTACGGCTTCTGATGCCGCTAGCTCTGCGGTTGAACATGGTGCTGCCGAGACTGGCAAAGCTGTAGCTCATGCTCTCATGGCTCGTGCTGGTGAGGTCGGTCGTCTTGGTGGTGGTGTCACCGAGGCTCTTATGAACTGGTTCGTCGAAACCTGGCTGTACACCATCGTCCTGTCCATTGCATATGGTGCCGTCGTTGGATACGGAGCATGCAAGGGTATCAAGTTCGCCCTTAAGCAGTACGTTCACCCAACCATTTATCTTGACTCAAACTAACATCACGACAGCAAACTGGTTGACAGTGAATCCTACGTTCTTTTCCCCACAGCCCTGGGCCTCTTCCTCATCGGCAGTTGTGGTGCTATTGGAACTGACGACCTTCTCGCTTGTTTCGTCGCCGGCTGTGCCCTTAACTGGGATGGTAACTACCTCAAGGAAACTGAAATCCGCCACGACGAAGTCAACTCATGCATGGACGTGCTCCTCAACTTTGGAGGCTTCATGTACATCGGCGCCGTCCTTCCTTGGGAGACCTTCAATGATCCCACTGGTACCGGTATTACTCTTCCTCGGCTGTTTGGACTCGGATTTCTTGTCCTTGTCTTCCGTCGTTTGCCTGCTATCTTCGCCTTCTATAAGCTTATGCCTGGTGTCTGCAAGGACTGGAAGGAGGCACTGTTTATGGGATACTTTGGACCCATCGGTGCTGGAGCTGTTTTCTACGTCGAGCACGCCCGTCATTTGTTTCCCCACGACGGCGAGGGCGATAACGAGGAGACCAACCTTGTTCGAGCTATGGGACCTACAGTCTACTGGCTTGTTCTCTTCTCCATCGTCATCCACGGTCTCTCGATTCCTGCTCTCAACATCTTCTATCACTACACCGGTAAGGAAGTTATCAAGGATGATGCTGTCGAGGTTCGCCGCGTCTCGATGCGCGCAGCCACACCCACCAACGCCCATGCTGGTGATGCCGACACCTTCATCGCCTACAACCGTTTCAGCCGCAGCATGGGACCTGAGGTTAACACGCTACCCATCCAGAAGGAGACGCAGTACTGGACCGATGATGAGGAGCCTATCAGGGAGCGTCCTGCTCAGAATCGAAAGAGTGGGTTGACTTGGGCGAACCAGGTTTAAGAAATAAACAATAAGCAAATGGAGTAGGAATTGGTATGGAATATGATTCATGGTTTCGGGTCTGTAGCCTGTCCTCTCATTTTAAGATTAAAGATCGTACTTTGTTTTTGCATTTAAAAAAATCTGTCACTCGTTTATGATATATTTGTCCATTTGTGATGTAGCTGAGACGTCAGTGCCGGCCAAGGTCGGGAACGATAACTTAGCAGTTGACGGATGGCAGGCTGCAGACAACATAATACATCCGTGGTATATCAACATGCTTGCATGATCATAGTTTTGTCATTTTTCGTATTCAATAACATACTTATAGCTTTCCAAAGCCAATATATTTACATGTTACACATCAATTCCAGCTTGATCACTGAATTCACTGCCTTGAAGTCTCATCATTTTCCTTCTTCGATGATGTCTCGCTTGACATTGCAGCCTCGGATGTAGCAGCCTCGTTGCTGCCAGGCGCTTGGCCATCAGTAGTGTCGCGTAGAATGTTGGGTGCATAAGGCTGCTTCCAGTCCTCCCTACGCTCGTGCTTGATAAAGATGTCATACCACCGAGGGAAGACGAAGCCAATTACAATCCACAAGAGAAGACAGTGGGCAGCAATGAAGCCGACAATATAGAGCGGGTTGTTCTTGACTTCTTCAAAGGTCGGGTATGCTAGACTGAAGATGATGGCTAGGATGGGGCCTGTGACGTAGCGAAGCATGGGGGCCCAGAAAACGGGGAGCGACCAGTTCTTGCCGACGCCACAGACGGTGTTGAGATCGTGGCGAAGCATATTGCCCTGTGCCATGTTAGTATTTCTTGTATGGCGTTATGAATCAGACATACCGAGTAGAAAGCATTATAGTACAAGACGGACATCATCTTGTTCTTGGTCATGAGTCTGGGGCCGCCATATGCATCCGGTGTTTTTGCGAGAACAAGAGAAGCGGCAAGACCGATGAAGTAGACACCGAAACCGGCGACGGCACCAGCCCAGGGAGTAGCTGTGTGGCCAACGATGATACCCAAAAGCTGACCACCAAAGAAGCCGCCATTGTATGAAGCGAAAGAAGGCATGCCGACCTGGCCGACGACATCCTGGTATCGGTACAAGGTGGTGGAGCCAACACATTCAGCCCATACAACGAATACAAGACCAATGTTGTTGATCCATCGGTCAACGCCGTCCATGAACCAATAGCCAAACTGAGTGCAGTGAGGAAGAGAGACAAGAAAACAGATGATGATCATCACGGTGGCAACCCATGGACGACTCCATTTCTTAGCAAAAGGAGAATCCAGGATCAAAGTCATAACAGCGTCAAGCATAGCAAAGGAAGAGCTTATACCCAACAGCATGATTGTGAAGAAAAAGACAAACGAGAAGAAGTTGGACCCGGGCATTTGGACAAACGCCTCTGGGTAAGTCATGAAGCCCAGACCATAACTACCAATCTCGCCTGTCTCCTCGGGCTTCATACCAAGGTACCCAACGATACCAAAGACGGCAAAGGCGGCGAAGGCTTCAAAACAGGAGTTGAAGATGACAATGATGCAAGCGTCTTGCGCCGCGTTAGAGTACTTGCGGTTGTACGAGGCGTAGGCAGTGTAGTAACCGAATCCGACACCCGTCGAAAAAAAGACCTGGCCCACAGCGTCGCGCCAGATCTTAGTACCGGCGAGCTTATCGCTATGCCAGCTGGCGAAATACATCTTGATACCTTCACCTGCGTTGGGAAGGGATGCGCCACGGCCGATTAGGATGATGGCGGTTATAACAGGAAGACCCATGGTGAAGTAAACGACGCGACCGGTGAGACCGACACCACGGAACATACATATCCAGACGGTGAACCAGGTAAATGCGTTCCAGCCGACGAGACGGGCATCGAGGGAAACACCAGGATACACGACCCATCTCCCAGAAGTATCAGGGTCAACAGCACCAACAGCCTCATACATGAACCAATTCTCGGTATCACCCGCCCAAGGAAGAGGACTGGTAAAGGACTTTTGGAAGTAGACCATGGCCCAAGCAAGAATAGGCACAAAGTAGGTTACCACCACAAATCCGACATAGTTGAGTGCAAAGCCAGTACCCTTAAGTCTTTTGTGTATGTTGTTGTACGCAACGACCGTTCCGCCGAGGTAGGCATTTCCAGAGGCGATCTCCAGTGCCATGGCCGGGATGGCTAGAAGAAAGACTGCCATGAGATACGGCACGAACCATTGCAAGCCGCTGTTATTGTAGACCTGGGAAGGATATCGAAGCATGTTTCCCATTCCGACGGCGCCGCCGCAAGAGGCAAGGAGGTAGGCTGTGCGGGAGGGCCATTGGTCACGACCTTCGTCAGATTGCGGCGGTGGAGGTGCCACAATCTTTCCGATCCTTGATAAGAAGCCCATGGTAGGCAGTATTGGTGGTTTCCTTGACGTTACAGTACCAACAGGGAGAACAGGAGGGGGAAGTCAAAACGCGGGAAGGAGATTGACACGTTATGAGCTAGGAATGAAGTAAGAAGAATGGGACAAACAGAAAGAAAGGGAATCAGCCCTGTTCTTAAAAGAAGCGAGAAACAGACACGGCAAACTTGGCAGAGACACAGCTTCAAGCAAGAAGACTACGTAGGCACTCATTATCGCCCAGAGATAGCAGCGTCTGCCCAGAGATTAAGGGCCAATAACCATTTCTTGGAGTCTCAGTCAGAGCAAAGAGAGCAAAGAGAGCAAAGACGAGCATGTAGGGGAACGTCATAGTAGTATGCTAAGAGACTTGGCTTGTAACTGGGGGTTTTGCACGGGGATTACAGAGCCGCTGATAGGCAACGCACATGTTTTAAGGCTGGGCATAAACCATCAAGACAAGTAGTTTGCGGGGGGAAAGCTTGGCGAGGAAAAAAGGAAGCAGGGAAGGGGAATCTTGGCTAACAACATTGGCTTTCTGTTACTGATGATCACGCGACTGTTGAGTCTCTTGGGAGTAGCGGCTAGACCGTCCTGATGTTTTGGAACAATATAGTTAAAATAAACTCATGCATTAGTCTTGCTCTCAATTCGGACTTCGGAAAGGGGGATTGCATTCTTCGGTAGACCCGAATGAAGCATCCATTGTACTGTAAAAGTCGTAGGACTCCACACGTCATGCCATGGGTGGCTGACTATGCCAAGGCTACTTCAGCTGATGCAAAGTTACGAGTCGACCAGTAAAGAAGCTCCAATTCAGATCCTGTTGGTTCCAGGTTATTTCATGCTTATCACCGATAACACAGCGGAACATTATTTATTCCGCAAAGACAAGAGTGACATCAGAGACAACAGCAAAGCATGGGGAAAGTTATAGGTATAACAAAGAAGCTGTATCATCTAATTTGATGTTCATGTTCAAAGGGTCCATGTCATTTCCACTTTTACCGCCATGATGGTTTTTATTTACGTAAAGACTCTGGGGAAGCCTGGGGTAAACCTCCAGTTTTACACGTTACGGACCCACGATGGCACCATGTGGTGGAGTTGGGACTTCCCTTCGCGTATCGTTATCTTGGGTCTTCACGATATTGTTACATGAGACATTTTTACTTTCCCCCGAATACCGTGTTTTGATGAAATGCCTGCTGATGAGACTCGATGGGTACGAGTCATGCTTGACGCCAAACAGCCACATCCTTCCCCGGTCCAGCGGAGCCGCTCCTAGTGCATTGTTATTACAAGGATCTTGTCACAGGATGACTGAGGTCCACATTGAATCCTTCAGGTCTTGGTGAGAGATTTAATATTAATTAATGTGTGGTCTAAATATTCTATGAAATGGTAATGCAGATGCTGACATGAAGGGTATTTGCGAAGTATCCCAGTTGATAGCCCAAAAACGATATTTTGACAAGAAAATGGACCAGTGTTCTAGAGAGGGAAAGTCTCCTCCTTCAAGTTCCGTGTGGAGCTCGACTCACTGCCAAGATCATCATAATCTGTACGATCCTGATCTGGCTTGACAGTCTCAACTTGCGTCGTCTTGAATGTCCTCGAAACTTTGATCCCATCTTCTTTGCGCTCTGGCAACTCGATATTCTCGCCAGCTTCGATGTACGTAAGATTACCACCGGGGAACATTGACGTCGCTCGCTTGTTGGTCGCCGTCTTGGCGCCGCTCTTTCCACCAGATCGTGAACCGGAGTAGTCGTAGCCGCTGGGGTTGCTTGCTTTGACCACCTTGGTGATCAATTCAGCCATGTTCATTTCGATGTGGAGCTTGACGAGGTAAGCCAGGGGATGGAACTGGAGGTAGACGATATCGTTGGGGAGGGACATCATTGCGATGAGAAGTACCTAATCCATTAGTAACATGCATTGATAATAGGTTGGGCTGTGCTTACATCCATGGTCATTGATATACCAATCATGACCAAGTTAACATGGTAAAGACGAGTGTACTTCGTCAACCCATTGGCGATAAGTCGTGAGCGAACAAGATGGATGAAATAGAAGTTCAGCCCTGCATCTACAACCAGGAAGATCCCCTTCTCGACTCTATCCCAAATAGCATTGACGCTAATGAATTGTTGACTGATTTGTAGTCGAGCAGGAATCCACACACAAAAGACGCTGATGTTGATAGCTAGCAGGACGAGGAAGGTAACCAGCTTAAGTTTCTTGGCGTTGTTCCGGTTGACCATAAGGATCGAGATGCGGTTGATGATGATCTGAAGCAGCGTTTGAATCTGGATAGCCCAGAGGAAAACTGCACCAGCACGTTAGTAGACGTTTAGGCATACTGTACATTAGACATACCAATGACGAAAAAGACAGGAAAGCCCGGTGGTATATACTGTCGCAGATAGCACCAAGTAATAGCACTCATAATCACACTACTCAACCATTCCATCCAAAGCAGAATAAGATAGATATTCGTCCTGGTTCCTCGTTTCCACGACTGGACTGTCTGGCGAATAGCCTTAGTGCCACTGAAGATGGACACGCCGAGGGAGAAACCCCAAGCTATGCTGGCGATGTTCATGTCATTGCTGCTAGGTTTGTGGAACTCGTAGGTATCCGATAATAAGAGACCGCCCATCTTGGGCAAGTTATAAAAAGGAGTGCGTGAAAGGAAAGAAAGGATGATATGCAGGGACCACGGACTTTGAGGGACAGATGCATCGTATATTTGAGGTAGTGAAGCACGCTAGGAAAGACTCAGGGGCCACGAGGAGGCGTTGCGGATGCAGTTGGGCTGAGTTAGTGTTATGCAGCGGCTTACGGACCGGTGAAGATCTTTTGCTAACTGCTTACAGGGCATCTCCCAGTCGTCCGGTGTCCTGGTCGCAAACTCATCTCTTTCAGGAGTATTACTGTGTCAAGACAAGGTACCCCGCGCAAGACTGGATGAGGACCTGCATGAGGTCCTCGTCCGGAGCAATGGGGAACTCGATGATGATTCTGTACAGCCTGTTCAAGATGATCTGATGACAAGAGATCTCTCCTTCTCACCGTTACACTCAGCCCTGAAAGACAGTGTTTCTGATTACTGATGATATCTAGATCTGTCCGGAGACGAGTCATTCATCATAAGCTGAATACGATGTCAATTACCAAAAGTCTGGTATCATCCCAGCTTAGAGTCTGCATCTGCGGTTCCGCACCTCCGTAGCGCGGTCTCATGTTAAAATACCAACCACTAATGATTAACCCAAATCATCCATGGAATCAATCTGCAGTGGCGTCTTCTAGACAAAGCAGCCCTGTTGGCCTTATTTGTCACAAAAACGTGGTCTTGCTTACAGGAAACCATCTCATTCCCGGACGGATGGCTGGCTTGTTCTAAGATCAAGCCTCAATTTGAAGTTCGGCTCCGCGGTGGATCCTCCAGGGCTGAGAAGGAGGGTCTATCGAAGTTTATTTTCAGCTTCAGGCAAAATGATAGGTCGATCCATCTTGATATCGGAGAATGGGAAATTTAAAGAATTCGGTCTGCGGATTAGAAAGTTCCTGATCTCATCCGCCCGTTTTAGTTTGTTGATCGACACGATAAGGCCGAGATGATGAGGATGGATCGTCTGGACTGTTTGTAGATGAGAACCAATTGAGATGGTTGAATCTGAAACGAATCACGTGCTAAACCGAGGCTGAATCGAGTATTACAGAAAGAGAAGAAATTTTTGCTAATTGGATTATTAGGAAAGATCGGAGATCTACTGGCTGCTTACCGACTTTGAGGCTCTTAATATTTGAGAAGACGCTAACAAATTGAGATGAGATAAGTGCTTGTGAGGATCACGGAAGTCACCCGGGATTGCTTCTACGAGTATTCAATAAGCCAATCTTCATTCTGATATTCTCTAGCCACTCGGATCGACTTCTTCAACAACTCGTTTGGAGCTCATTCCCGGCATGTCGATCACTAACTAGTCCTGCTTCCTTCCAACAATGCCCCCCTTCTTCAGCCCAAGCCAGACGACAACCGTAACAGTAGTGCAGCTAGCAAAAATAGTCCAGAAAGCCGCTCTATACCCCTTCATCAGCGCCTCTTCCCTGGCTGTAATCCCCGAGTGCTCCGTAACAGACGCAGCAATAGCGGCAGTGATAGCTAGACCAACTGAATTGCCAAACTGCGCTACTTCATTGAATACACCGCCTGCAAGAGACTGCATCTCGGGAGGATAAGCGTCGGAGATGACGAGATTCGAGACGGTGAAGAGGACTAATTGAGTTAGTATCATTAGTCAAGCTTTGGTTGGAGGGGGCATACCATCTGGGTTAACGGGCGAAAGGAACATGGCCCAAAACGGTGCAAGCCAGTAATTTTCGCCGACATCGACAGTAGCCATAAGCGGTGCAGCTACCATTGTTATTAGGGCTGATACAACAGCCAGTGTTCTCACTTTAACTTTGGCGATGAGAATTCCTGTCACTATGTTTGCTGCTACGCCCATGACAACGTGGGGAAGGAAACGGAGGGAGCTCTGGAGGGCTGAGAGACCTTCGACTTTTTGGAAGCTATGAAGATTAGCAGCTTGTTGTTTTGCGAGGTCTGTGGGACTTACTATAGAGTTGTAAAGTACTCGATACCGTTGAGTGAAGCCCAGCATAAAAAGACAGCGATACAGACAGATGTAAAGGACCGATTGCGCCAAAGACTGTTCGGGATAAGAGCCGGTCTTCCATGCTTGACTTGATAATCCATCCAGAACGGAAAGGCAGCGAGCAAGACAATTGCGATCGTCAAGAGCACTATGTTGGCGGGATCATCGAGTCGCTTGTAAGACGAAGAGATCATGGCCAGAACATAGAGCAGCATACCGAGCGCCATACTCATAGTGGCTGCGCCAACCCAGTCAATCTCGTGTCTCAATCTGGTCGTCCACTTTCTCTCAGATGCAGTGTAAACGGAGGGTAAAGACCATATCGCTCCAGTCGAGAGGCAGAAGTTGATGATGGCCGACATGTAGTAAGCCCATCTCCAACCAATAGTATCCGTAAAGATACCACCCAGCACAAGACCGAGCGCATAACCCAATGGACTCCCCATCCCATTTATCGCAAAAGCGACATTTCTCCAGGGCCCTTTCGGAAAGGTGTTAGCGATCAAACTAACCGCCGTGGGAAGACACATCGAGATAGAAGCTCCAAGTAGCGTCCTGAAGAGGATGATCTGAATACCAGTCTGCGCCAAACCAACAGCTAATGTGAAGATAACGAAGAGAAAGCTGCCGGTAACCCACATCAGCTTTGCGCCTACAACGTCCGCAATTGCGCCAAAGATGAGGAGTAGACAACCCGCTGCGAGGGCGTAGACTGCCGCGGGCCAGAGGATGAGGTTCTCCGAGAGGGAGACATCTTGGGCTATTCGGGGGAGGGCAGCGATTAAAATGCCTGAGCCCATTGTGTTGAGAAAGCTTATGCCTGCGAGGGTGATGATGACGATTACGCCTCTCGTCTTGGATATTCCAAGGGCGCTTGACGGCTGTTCGTTGGAGGCATCGTTGCTGTTGTTGTCTTCCAAGACTGGAACATCGGGTAGAGTGTCGCTTTTGGAGGGTGCTTGAGTGAGATTGGCTCCTCTTAGCTTGGTTTTGGGCAGAGGCTCCAAGGGAATAATGCCAGCGTGAATGGACGCGGCACCAGAGCCGGTTGTGATGTCGAAGCTACGATCCATTTTGTTCTACCCAGACAATTGACGTTAAAGGTTTGAGATTATTCCCCGATATATAGAGCTCTTCAACCTTATCGGATTATGTAGGTCAGACGTCATTGTCATCAAGGGCGCGCTTTTTTGACAACAGTTACATGGTAATTGATTGGCTGGTCCCCCAACGTAAGGATTTTGCCAAGTGCCGCTTGTTATCAGATGGGAAGTCGAATCTTACAAATGACGTTTTTTAACATGAGCAATATGCGAATACAGCATCTAAACCCGGCTTTCAAGAGTATCTCGGATTTTAAAGGTTATGTGACTCATGCCTTGAGCCAGGATCAATGTTAGTCTCATGGATGCTGTCAAGTCAAAAGTCGAGGAGTTATCAGCGACGATAGAATGTAGTGAACAGGCAGCCACCAAACATTTTCAATGGTCAGTATGTCTTAAGATAGACGTTATTTGGCAAAGCTTGAGTGAACTTCTTCGCCTGGGTACTGCTTATCAGCTAGGACAAGGACCAAAATAAAGCAATTCGACTGAAAGACAACTTGATTTCAGACTTTACTGTACCACGTTGCTATAATGACGAATCATGAACTGATTTTATCTAGGAATTTCTTATGACGTTTATTTTTTGAGTGTTTCAGCAGCTTGCTGGGCGACACTGCTCGTCTTGAATAACTGATAAGCATGCGGGAAGGGCCGGAGGTTTTCGCGCTCCCTTAACCGGATTCACTCAAATGTTTCTTTTTATAGACCTATTCTAAGCGACACTAGCTACTAAATATCTTCTGCAGCCCGATCATCTTCTTTCGATGAAGATAACCTCACTACGAGCTACTTACGATGGTTCGGCAAGAGACTCACTCATCATTCCAAATCAATCAATGCACTGCAGTCACGACTATAAGAGGAAAGAAATATTCGGGTGTTAACAATTCTCATTCATTGGCTTATCATAACGCTAGGTATAACGCTCGCAAGATAATTAGTTGCCCTTGACACGTCCATCAGGCTTGCCATCCTTGCGGAGACCATCGTGCTCAGTGGGCTTGTAGTCACCGCCATCGCTGCTAGAAGCTCCGAGACCACTGCTTCCATCGCCAGAGGTCTTGCCGCCCTCCTCACCAGCCTTGTGGGGGTCAACCTTGCCGTGGGCGAACTCGCCGGTGCCGACGCGCTGGTCAGGCTGGCCGTCCTTGCGGAGACCGTCGTGCTCTGAGTAATTGTTAGTAATTGAGGGAGAGGAGTGAATGTGGTTGGAGAGTTGTACCAGTGGGCTTGTAGTCAGACATGTTGATATTTGGGTTGGGAGAAAGGGTTGGAAGTGGTGGTTTGTTGTAGTTATTGATTGATTGATAGAATGTGAGTGTGATGATGAAGGAGAAGAATAATTTGAAGCGTCTCTGTCGTCCTTCTTATACACAATTGTCTTGATCAATTCTCAGAAATGTTTGCTAAGACATGAATTCATTGACGTCACGACATAAGTCGCGCTGCAGCTACGCGTGAAGCTCAGACCGCAGCAAACAGATCTACATCAAAAGTAAACATATCAGCGTCATGAATAGATGCTGGCTTCTATTGTCGATTAAGTTATACTGGTCATTGACTTTTGCTTTTGTTAATTTCACAGCCCTAAATTGCCCTGGAGATTAACGCTCAGGTACCATCGGGATCGTCACGGCACCCCGCATAGAGTAGCTGGTATTGGTTAGATTAGATCCAAAATGTCAGATCGACGGAGACCATGCTCCGGTTTCTCACATGGCCGTTTCATTGTTCTTTGAAGCCACTGGATCATGCGAATGTCGGTGAAGGAATGGTATATGTCATAGACCTGGATTTGTCTTACGATGAAGCCTTATTGGCGTCTGCTATACGGATAGCGGTGATTATCTAGTGTCAAGAGCTCAAAGAATACGACAATAGAATGAATGCAGGACGCTAACCCACGTGTCCATTCCACGTCCGGAGGAGGAGCGGTTGTTGTGAGTGGTTGGATGTTAGTTTTCAATATCTGATCGAGGTTGACGTGGAGGGGGTTTCGGAAGATTGAGAAGCCGATCGCTGACGATGTACAAGACAGAATTAACACGACAGTTTGTTAACTCAAAGACTGACAAGTTGCTTCTCAATTATCTGCACTCAAATCCGTGAGACGAACGTCTGTCAGATTTGTAATTGAGTGACCAGCCGCATGAATTACTCCACGTCATGAATGTGATGAGACCCTTATCCCTGTTGAAAACAGAGTTAATGACGCCTTCTAATCAGCATTAGGTAGGCAAAATGCAACCAGAATCAAAATGTTGCACCATTGCACGTGCGATCGATCGGCGCAGTTCCCTTTTCAACCATCTTATGTCGCTCAATGCCCCAACATACCTCACATGTGAAACCTGGACTTCTACTGCATCTTCCATGGATACAGGAGGCGGCGCAGACAACGGGCTCGGCTGAGCTCATCGGTCGTAACTCCCTGTGGTCATCATTCTTTCAATGTTCGATTTGACTGTGCTGCCGATGTTTCTCTTGGTACAAAACCGAGACGATTGAGCAAATCATTGAGATGATAGTAGTCAAGTATACTACACCTATAGCTGCCAATATGGCGAGGCTTAGAAAGCCGCCAAGAGATTATTTAATGGTTTGTTGAATTTGAGCTTGATATCAGGCAGTCTTTGGCAACGCCGACCAGATAACTCTTGAATCGCGCACTTTGAGACTTTTCCCACGATCTCAAGTAGGCTATCGGAGATAGAGATGATTGACTCACTCGCTACCGCTAATTGGTGTTTATCGTAAATCGTCCCATCACGACCCCTGTCCTGTTAGTGCAGTTACCAACCCCTCACTCAATATCCATTCCTCTCAGCCTCTGAGACATCTCAACCTCTTGCAATGTCTTCCTGCAAGACACCAGACTGGGTAGCCAGCTGTGATGTTTGCCAGGCAATATGGCAAAGACTAACCAGCGACGACAAATTCGAGCACACGATCAGTCTGGGGTCCTTCAAGGAAGCGCTAACCACAAAATGCCAGAATCACAAACCCCTCATCGAAGCTTTTTGGGAGTACACCAAGAATGGAGAGGAGGAAAGCGACATTTCCCATGAAGTGAGGATTGAGCTTCCTTCACTTGGGGGTTTTGTTCGTCTCGACGAGACCGTTGATCGGCGTGGCTACGTTTGGAGTCTTGCCCTTGTTGATCAAGGTTCCGGGTACGGTACTGGTCGTGTCCTGGATCCTGAGTGGGCGGATCTGAGTGTGATTAAGAAGTGGAAGGATAAATGTCTTTCGTCACATGGGGATTCGTGCAATAATCCGCTTAGCATATGGCGAGCAAGACCTGCTTGGTTGATTGATGTTGAGAAAAAGTGCCTCGTTCCGGGCACTGTCGAGGGTGACTATGTAGCGCTGAGCTATACATATGGCGGCCATGTTGGTCGTCTGATCGATGACAAGGTACTCGAACTTCTCAAGGTGCCACAGGCACTGGACAATACAGGCCTGTCAGAGTATGTATCACCAATCATACGAAACGCCATGCACTTGACTACCGTCATTGGCGAGAGATATCTATGGGCTGATACACTGTGCATTGCCCACGGAGATAACAATTCAACAACAAAGCAATTGTCACTCATGGGCGCCATCTACGCCAACGCAGTCCTCACCATAGTAGCAGCGGACGGTGACTCCGAGACTGGTTTAGCAGGCATCAAGGAAATATCACCACCTCGAAAGCTCAAACAGATTCTAGTCCCTTTCGGAGATCAACAGCTTCTACAGAAGGACTACAAGGGGTTCGAAGCAGAAGTTTGGCTGCCATACTACGAACGAGGCTGGATCTTTCAAGAACTCAGACTATCGCCTCGCAAGCTCGCCTTCCACAAGGAACAACTCCATTGGCAGTGTCAACGTAGTATATGGCATGAGGAAGCTGCGTCAGGAGTTCGGGTTGGGAAGGACTCTGACACATTCGAGACACTACATGGCGGGATAAGCATGCTACTAGCCGGGTTTTTTATATGTCCTCTTTTCACTATTCTCGTATCACGGTACAATGACCTGGAGCTTCGCTACAGTGAAGACGCCCTACCCGCAATATCAGGATTTCTGTCCGTGATGAGCCGGCGCTTCCAAGGCGGTTTTTTATACGGGATACCAGAAATGATGTTTGAGCGCGGTCTCGGTTGGAAGCCGTGGCTCCCAAGAACAGATTTAGAAAGGCGAATCCGCTCATCAAGGCCTCAAAGTGTGCAACTTAAACCGTCGGGCCTCCCGTCTTGGTCATGGATTGGATGGAAGGGTGCTATAGAGCCGGTTGGGCCTGAAGCAACGTTGATGATGCCATGGAACGAAGACGAAGGCATTGAAGAGACCACACCCACCACTGAATGGTACACAAGCCACTCGCCAACCGATCCGCCTTCTAAATGGCGAAGAATACGATCTACTTGGTATGAGAATCGAGATATTTATAAGGACTTTACCAGACCACTACTGCCAGGATGGTCACGCCACGAAGCTCCGGAAAAGTCGCCTTGGGATGATAAACCTCGCCTATACCCTGATGGATGTGACAAATTTATCTTCGAGCACGAGGACTGGTCTGGGGCGGGTTCCGAGGGAGTACATGGGTGGTTCTATCCTTTCCCTATCACTCCGGTAGACGAAACAACACTACCCGATATGCCTGAGCAAACAGAATATCTCTTCTGTAAGACGCATAAAGCTCAACTTTGGGGCTGTCAAAAGGAAGGTGAATGGCACGACGCACGAATTTACGACAGTCAAAGACAAGAAGTTGGGTTCCTGAATTTAGTCAACCGAGACTTTTTTGCTCGCTTCCCCAAAACGGTTTCTGAAGAAGAGAAAGGGTTACCTGTTGACTTGGTAGCTGTGTGTAAGATCAGGAAGTACTATAGGACACAGGATGAAGTGACCACGATTTGGAGTCCGAGGCAGACGAAGGATACGTATTTGGTTCTTTGGGTAGAATGGAAAGATGGGGTTGCAAATCGGCTTGCTAGTGGACAGGTTGAGGCTCAGAAGTGGGATGAGCTGGACCTGGAGAGTATCGATTTGGTTCTTGGATAGACTGGCGCAGGTGAGGAATAGAGAACGACCAACATATTCTTACGCGTCAGTCAGAGCATTTGAGGGAAGGCACCGTGATCGTGGCAGATTCTGCTGTCTATGATACTTTGAAAGTAGATCAAAGGTACAATAGAGCGAATCTGTACGCCTTGACTGCAAGGTATTCAAAGGAAAAATCACAAGCAGCCCAGTGAAGCGAATCCGTCGTTGAGAATATCGCTGGATTCGTCGCGAATAGTTTGTCCCTAGCCTGCAGCTGAGACGCGCACGATGTCAGGACCAGA
This sequence comes from Fusarium incarnatum, assembly GCA_004367075.1. Lineage (NCBI taxonomy): Eukaryota > Fungi > Ascomycota > Sordariomycetes > Hypocreales > Nectriaceae > Fusarium > Fusarium incarnatum. The sequence goes on along the minus strand of QGDZ01000209.1, from coordinate 8,159 downwards.
GTCCTAGATTCTTGAGACCAAGACTTGCCACAACGGTCCCAACGCCGTAGAAACCGTATCTATCCAGAAACTGTGAGATTGATTCAGGAGGCCGGTGAATTATCGAGCGAGTAATTTGGGCACCAAGATCGACATCCAAGATTCTACGCGAATGGCGACACCTCGGTTCAAATTTCTTATCACTTGATCAAAGCTTCATCCTCGACCAACAGCAAGATAAGTCTCCTGAAGATAGTCATATTCCTTGTTCCATCTGAAGCAATCTCCACGTCAAGGTCCAACCGCCCGATGATATATATCCAGGTGTAGGGTTGCTGAGTCGGACCGTCCTCCGGGCCTTCCGTCCGCTCTGCCAAAAGTACACATGTACCCCAGACTCAGCTATCGCCTCTTATCTATCCGTACTCGGTTCAAAATAACTCATCCGCTTCAGCTCCGGTGTCAAGAAGTTGATCAGACAGCTGACCCACTTTCCAAGCCCCCTTCCCGCGCTTATCTCTCCATGCCGATCACCTAGAAACTTTACCCGAGTCTATCGTACATATACTCGTATAAGACCACTTGGCGCGTGAAAGCTATTAAACCCCGAACACCGAGAATTAAGTTCTAAATCGAAGATGCGGTGGAGTATTTCCCCGTGTTCTCCTCATTCTACTGGTTTCAGTTGAAGTCTGGGGATGTCATTCATGAATGGCTGACGTACGGAGGAAACGGTATGCAACTTGGTACTGTCTGGGATGCTCACAATTTCGATTTAAATGCCTCAAAGGACGTGCTTCCCCTCGGGGAATCCTTGATTGTACCCATTTATACAGTAGGCGAATGAATTATGAGACATAGCACATCCATCCAAACTGTTGAGAAACGTGCGTGACCATGACCAGGATGGGGTTTTATCTGTAGGTGAGTACCAAATGACCAGCATGGAGGACCCTGAGAACGGAAATACCAGTCGATTGGGTATCCCGTAACAAGCAACGTTGTCATGTTGGTGGAGTTTCTGCAGCGGCGTCTGGGAAACAAAAGTAAAGCTGTACAGTGAAATTGATGCATCAAGGGCATAAAGCTTCAAAAGGCAGGTAGTCTAGGACCATGCCTGTAAACAACTTGTCAATGATCTGATTGGCATAATGTTCTCATGCTCAACGAAAGCAAGCTACAATACTGTACCGAAAGTATTGCCGCTGAAGTCAAGCTCACGCCACAATCTGTCAATCTACCCTATTCCAACGTTTTAATCTCGCTTCTTATTCCCGTGAAATGTCCAGTCACCTCAGTTCCGTAAAGGGTAGCCAAGCTGCAGACATTGCATTCCAAGTCTGGGGTACAGGGTAAGGGGTTCCACTGAAAGCCTCCATAAAATTGTATCGCGTGCTGTACACGCGACGGGCCGTGATAGGAGCTGTTCAAGTTCGGGCCAGAAACCTGAATTAATGGGAAGACGTTACGAGTAAGCAACGCTGTTTAGCCAAGTTTCACGTTTTGCGCATCTTCATTTTCCATTTTTCAGCATAGCAAAATGTTTCTGTTTCATGGAGCAAAATCCTGAGTTGAATTATCATAACGTAATCTGAGACCACGCCACAGCAAATGAGCTCACTGAGGCTCATAAGCGACAGAAATGCCCACTCAGAGTCTCACCAGTATTGGACGAATTAGTGGTCCTTTTATTCTTTTGTAAGAGATCCATACGCTAGGGTCGGTCATGCACTCCGGCGCTATTCCTCACTGGGATACGGTGTACGAGTCAGTGTAAATACCGTCTCACTTTGACTTTCCGTCTCATCAAATGAGAGACGACGGTTCAGCAAATGATCCGTCGGCGCTCCCGCGGCTGCGCGGCAAATCAACGGACTAAACCCAGAGCCTCACCTAAAAAAGTTGTTTAATTCGCCACGGCAATTGTCGCGGCAGGCCGGTCCAAGTATTCTGTCATTAAAACTCTCTACCCGTTTAATTCCCTTTGTTCAGTGCCAGCCACCTTGCGTCAGGTCAGGTCAAGTCCAGGATTTTTTAGGCGAAACGATGATGAGGGCCAAGGCATAAGTCCGTGTTCCTGTTCCTGTTCGGATCAGCATAGAGTTTATTACGGAGACCAACCAACAGAATAGGAGAAGGAGAAGGAGAAAGAGAAAGAGAAAGAATACCCGCCTGTGATCTCAGGCACTTCGGTCAAACTTGCCCATCATCAGGTCTGGGTCTGGGTCTCTCTGGCCCAGTATATTTCTTGTCTATCAATCAATCTGGGCCATTCTATTGTATCCAGCTTGAGGCATTATTATTGTTTACGCGTCTGAATCTGGACTTGCTGATGGTCATCTGGCCTTTTCGAGTCCCATATTCAGTCCCATCTTGATGATATCCACATAATAGGGTCACGCTTTTTCACCGAACAGAGTAGACAGTCTAGACCTGATATGAGGCGACAATAGCCGACGGCGAATGGGAATTGAATCAATTTGTCAATTAACAACGATATGCCCTGATGCTCCCAGAATGCAACTCTGGTCCGTATCGAGGGCAGAAAAATTAGAGAGGAAGGGAAAAAATGAGGCGGCGGCAAAGGCGGTCTAACCCGTGCTCACCGTTCCATCTACGGTAATTAGAGATACGTACTCTTTACCTTTTGCCGTATTTGGGCAATACAGTTTTTAACCCGGCAGTGTGGATATGGAAGACCGTAAAGAATGTTCCGCGGACCAATTAGAGTCCCTAAAACAGAAATTCTTTGCTGTCTCGGAGTAACTAAACAGAAAGACGTACCGAGGGCGAAGGAGAAAAGCGCCGCTTGTTCTTGTTCCTGCTGGGATCGGTTTCTTCCCGAGAATAGCGTTCCCTGCATCACATCACGCTAGCGGCTCTTGAGTTTCCTGTTCCGTAAATAAAGGAGGGAAGTTTATCATAACCTCACTCTCAACTTGACCTCATTCCTACGGAGTACAGGAGTAGGAGATACGTCGGGATATCACCAAAAGTGTGTGTGGGAAGGCGAATTACCACGTATTTACCACGTCTTGTCAGGTACCGTAATAATCAGTACGTAATAAACGTATCCTAATGACCCATCTTTTCTACTCCTGTTTTCCGTATCCTACCGCTTGTACCAATATCCACTTTTTGGTGGTTCAAGGTTTGGGAATGCCCACTATGACATGACCCTATTCAGAGCTTGGCAACGACCCTTAATTTTCTCGTCCAACGGAAACGACACGACACGCAGACAACTAAATTCCCGCACGGCGTGACCGGCCACCCTTCGTTTACTCCTCCTGAGTCGAGTACAGTCTAGTGTTGTTTTGCATCTATGACGTAGCCTCAGCCTCAAACCAGCATCCATGGACCGTCACCCTCCACTGCCCTTGTGCTGCCCCCATGGGGAGCGATCCCTGAGGTCAGGTACTCTTGCTGGACATCAAAGTGAGGCTATGCCTGTATGTACTCTGTACATGTTCGTTAGCTAGTCTAGTCTAATCCATACCCAGCTAACGTTCCAGATGTACAAAAACTTCTCGGCGTCTCCAGCGTCAATTGTTGGGATACTTAAACCCAGCCCATCTGTCCCCATTCACGTTTCTGACGGTTTCTCGATTACTCTACTCTTTCTTCCATTTCCATTTCCCTTTCCCTTTCCCTTTACATTTACATCTCTTCTCCCAAATACCCCAGCGTAGTCTGCGACTACCTATACTCGTATCTGCAGATCATCTTGCATAGACCATACCTTCTGTGACTAGATCAGACCCTCCTCCTCAACGTAAGTACCGTCTGCTCTGAACCCTGCTTTTTTCCCAGTTTAGTCCCTTCGGTTCTGCAACATGCAAGACAACATGTCTAGCAGCGCATACGTACACATGAAACAATCCCTTTTACTTCGGTCTTTTTCTATGGGAGAAAAAAACATACATCATAGCTGCATATGACTTCATCAAATTTTACCCAGCCCATAATTATTCTGTACCGCTTCCGATGCCAAGACTCGCCGGACCGACCCCCCACTACCAGTCCAGACCCAGACCCAAACCACCAAAAGCACGCACTTGAAAAAGATCTCGTTGGGACTAACAAGAATTTCCTAGTCTCTCTACTCTCTTCTCATCTCGCCTCATCACAACCACCACAACTTCACAATGTCAGCCACAGCAGACCCTACAACAAATATGGCCAGCGAAGCCGAGAAAGGAAAACAGGAACCTCTCAAGATGGAGCCTTCCACCTCAAACCCTCCTCCCAAGTACGAGCACGACTCAGCATCCGGATCAGACGGCGAAGTCCCCAAGGGCGAGACAAGTGACGAGATCGGAAACATCTTCGAGGGTGAGGATGGAAAGAGCTACAGGACCATGACCCGATGGGGTACCATCTTTGCTCTCCTCACCAACCAATTCGGTATCGGCGCTCTGGGTCTTCCCAGTGCTTTCGCGACTCTCGGTCTTGTCCCTGGTTTCATCACTCTTTTCGGATCTGCTATTTTGGCCTGGTACACCGGCTTTGAGCTGTACCGCTACTCTATTCTCCATCCTCAATGTGTGCACATCATTGATCTGGCCAAGGCTGCTGGTGGTCGACCCTGGCAAATCATCGTGGCCATTGGATTCCTCATCCAGGTCATCATGTTCTGCTCTTCCGCTATCGTCACCATCTCAATTGCCTTCAACACCATGACCGAGCACTCCATCTGCACTGTCGGTTTCATGGCCGTCGCCGCTGTCATTTCATACCTCCTCTGCATTCCTCGAACTGTCAAGTTCATCTCTCGCAGCGGTCCTCCTACCGTCATCTCCCTCGTCGGTGCCGTCCTCATCGTCATGATCAGTCTTGGATTCGCCAACCCTGTCAAGGCCCCCGAGGGTTGGACTCCTGAGATCAAGGCTTTCAATAACCCTGGCTTCCGCAACATCTTCAACGCCGTCCTCAAGATCGTCTTTGCCTATGCTGGCAACCACTCTTACGTCTCTTACATGGCTGAGATGAAGGATCCTCGCAAGGATTTCCCCTTCTCTCTTACCTGGTTGATCTGCCTTACCACTGCTTTCTACTCCATGCTTGCCACCGGTATCTACTGTCTCGCCGGCGAGTACACGACTTCTCCCGCTCTTGGTTCCGCTCCCCACATCTACGCCAAGGCTGCTTATGGAGTCGTCCTCCCCGCTATCTTGACTGGTGCCCTTGCCAACGGTCACGTCGGTGTCAAGTACATGTTCATCGTCGCCATGAAGCAGATGAAGGCTACTCACGAGATCACCTCTAACAGCATCCGCTCATGGGCTGCCTGGATGATTTGCACCACTCTCTTCTGGATCATCTCCTTCATCCTCGCCAACGCTATCCCCATCTTCGACTCCATCGTCTCGATCCAGTCCGCTACCACCTACGCCTGGTTCTCCTTCGGTATGAGCGGTGTCTTCTACATCGTGTCTCGCAAGGACATCCACTTCCAGGGCGGCAAGAACATTGCTTTCTTCGTTCTCAATGTCTGCATCATCCTGTTCGCCTTCTTCCTCAACGGTGCTGGTCTTTGGGCTTCCTTGACCGAGATGCTCGAGATTTTCGCGACCGGTGACAACGTCAACGGTACTTTCAGCTGCGGTGACAATTCCGCTCTGTAAAACAAGGATGATCATTCTCAATTTATTACAATATGGGATCGACATCTAGCTCCGAACAGGATAGATGTACATGAGTCATGAGCCGGGTTTTCTTTTGGCGTTCTTTCACAAATTATAGACTAAGCATATACCATACCAAGCGAACATAGCATAGCCTTGAAAATTTATTTGTTCATTTACATCAGAGCGTTCCATTTAAAATTGTGATCCGTTTTATCCTACATGAAGCTAAAGGCATTGTTTAATGATCTCATCTCATTTCCGTCAATCGTCGAGTCGCTTTGACATTGGATTGTCTCAAAACCTTTAATAATGCGACCGAGAGCTGTTCTCAAGCGACACACGCAGAGGGTGTTCATTCCATATCGGGAGCCTTGACGAGTTTAATTGTGTTGATTTGAACTGTACGACTTGATAATTGACCTTCAAAAAACTTAGATGGGAGCCCTTTCGATGGCTGTCTTATGAGTATTAGACCTCGTGCTCCAACCGAAGAGGACACAATCAAGTTCCCTTTGTAGTGGACTTATACCAGTCAACGAAGCTCTACTGTTCGAGTCGGTTGTGGACAGCAGGATGGAAAGTGGATACTTACAATAGCCACCTCCAGAACATTATACGAAAAACGACCATCAGAGTTACAGAGCTGCAGGCAGTAGAAGAAAAACGACTAAAGAGGTGACTAAAGCAACTCTCCAGGCAGAATTTTACTGGTATGATGCGCATTAGATCACTGGTCCGATTGACCGGCTCGTGTCTTAGATAGGTCTATAAACTATAACCATTGTAACTCACAGTATACTCCGGGATGTTCGACCCAATGAGTGTTCGATGTAGGATATAACACTTCTCAGCGAAGAGCAGTACATGCCTCCTGTGCACCAGTTGAAAGTATGACGATTGGAAAGTGTAATTGCTGATGGAAACCTTGAATACGGACGCACAAGAGTAGTACAGCGGCAATAGTTGAACTACTTTTATGCGATTTCGCTGGATTTGAAGTAAGACTTAGCGCGCATTTATCTTCGCAGAAGTTTTCAGTGATCTGCCTAATTCAAAAATAAATTTTACGAACTCTGTTTGACTAGAAATGCGGACAAAGAAGATGCTGCCCTTTAACTCTGTTGGAAAGTTTGCTCGATGCGTTATACTGTTAAACTCCGAAGTGGAAAAAGAAGAGTCGACAGAATTAAGTTCCAGCACTGCACAAAGATACATGGAATAGAGCGTATAAACAAAGCGATATAGGAGATATTGTATGTATTGAACTCAGCTTACAAGATATGGTCAAGTAGAATACATACCACCTCTTCTCAAAAAGCTAACACGATTGTCCTCTGGAGATCTGGTGTTTGTGAAGTTGCGACATGGCTTTAAACAAGACTCTCGACTCTGATATATTATGGCCATTGATCTTTTAGTCCATGAGTATCTCGCACCCTCAATTCCAGTTGAGCAAGATGCCTGTTCGGTATGAAGTCTAATCTTCAAAGTTCGAGAAGAACGCTCCCAAACCGCCAACTCCAAACTTTGATTCAATCTCGTCGCAAGTAACAGACTTTTCAGAATGCCCTCAGTTCTGGATGAATCTCTATATAAAGAGATCATCCCTGCTCTTCTTCCTCTTTTTTCTTTTCTCTTTCCATCCTAAACAATCTCACACTCATCTTCGACATCTTGTCATACACAACTCAACTTTCCAACCACTCAAACCACAAACCACCCTTCACTCTACATTCATCATGTGTTGCGGACCATCCTCAAGCAGCAGCCAAACGGGCAGCAAGATCAAGCGCCGTAGTGTTAGCCCGCTCATCTCCACCCCATACGAGAAGACAACCGAGGGCCCCGCCCCCGTCATGTATACCGCCGAGAAGTACGAGGACCTCAAGTAAGTATACTGAACCGCCCACTACGTGGACAGATTATACTAACATCTACAGGAAGGCGAGAGAAGCCGCCAACCGACGATGGGCTCCCATTTACACGTAAGCCGAAAAAGGTGTTTCTGGTCAGAGAATATCCTATCATACGTTCTGGTTGATGTTTTCTTCTTTATGGCCGAGTCTTGTTTGGGGTCTTAGACTTTGGGCGAAATCTACAGGAGTCCTGGGTTCCAGCAGTGCCATACGCTACAGGCCTGGTTTATGCTAGTGTAATAAATCAATCACTTTCGACAATTGAAATGCTTCCTTGTTCTTGGTGCCAGCCTAATAACTGTTCTCGTCCATCCAGTCGTCTTGTAGAGTAAGAAGCCGTAATCGCAGCGCCAGCCCAGCCCATCTTCACCTGATAGAGTTTTTTTTATCGCTGGGAGGACAGCGCCCGAATGCTAACCACTGTAAACCCTCCTTATTAGCTTAATCAATAATTAGAAGTTTATTTAAACATAAGATCTAATAAGTATATAGCTATTTTTAAGTTTTCCTAAAGTATAAGTTCCTAATATACTAATTAAATTAATATAAGAATAATTATAAGGTTTAAATCTAAATACTAATAAAGGTTTAATTTATAAATATATTTTATAACTTATAAAATTAATATTATAAT
>QGDZ01000208.1:0-121979 GCA_004367075.1 Fusarium incarnatum | reverse complement strand
GCTATATATAGAGGAATCCTTTTTATAAGTAAGAAGGTTCCCTTTTACTAGTAAATTCGTACATGACTAAGCTGTCTTACACTTTTATCCCGTCTCACAGTTTTGTGGCCAACTAAGCTTGCTTAGTTGGCCCCTTCCCCGGCTAGCCAACGAGTAACACCAGTAACTGACGACTTTACCAAACTCGTGAGACTCGGCCTTAGCTACATCGGGACAAAGTAAGAGCTCCCTTCTCGGCCGACATCAAGAACCCGATGCAATGTGCATGGGGAATTCTCCAGAACCTGCTTTATCGGACGTTTCGGAAAGGAATCTCATGTGATGAATTATGGGAATGTTTCCTCCGGCTTGCTTTGCAGTTCTGTCTGTTATTACTAGTGAGGGTAGGTAAGGTCATGGTTTATCGTGCTGCTGCATGATTTGAGTATTATGACAGACTCCATCCCAAACATCGACTCATGGTGCGGGGAAGCTTTGTGGGATATGGCGTCGTCTAATTTGCATGATAGCATAGCATTCAATCTAGACCTTTTCAGCTGCCAAGGCTGAATCAGTTCACTGCATTCTTATTCAGTTTGACTCCATTACTGCAATTAAACCAATCCGTCTTGTAATGGTCAGAATGATAACTCCATTGCGAGCTTCCTACAGCAAACTCGCTACTACTGCTTCCCCTCCCTCCTCCTCTTCTGGGTGGTGGTGGTACCCCCCTCGCACCCGTTATCATGGACTCGCTAAGCAACGGTAACCCCCCACCACCTTGGTACAAGATCCTGGTTCCTTGGCTACCAACCACTAATCGCAATCGCAGGGGGGAACTAGAGAGGCTTCCTCCTCAACACCAAAGTGAAAGGCAATGTGTCTGGAAATGGCTTCCCAGTGGTTTAATATCCCCGCTGATCTACCCCTTGCTGCCATCCAACTTCTCTTACCCTGTCAGTCGGTCAGATAAGGCCCGGTGAACCAAGCCGGATTGGCTTTGTTGAAACCGGCATACCATACAGAGGAAGTTACTCTCCCAAGTCTTTCTCTTGAGTCGAGTCGTCTATTGTTGCTTCTGCTTCGCTTCAAACATGGATAGTCCAAAAGCTCCACATTGTTACTACCAAGACTTTTTAAATATGGGAATATTGCATTGGCACTTTTGACTGGACCGTAGATACAAACTCAAGGCAGCCACCATGTTTCGCTCGTTCGAGATGGTTGCACACCACCATCTTGAGGCTCGGCCCTCTGATCAGCAAAACTTGTTCTGTTATGGATAGTTTACCACTGTTCTCGTCCAGGCACAGGGACTTGGAATCTCTTTCTAAACTTGGTTTATCTATTCCTGGCTGCACATCCATTTTTACAGTACATAATTCTCAAACTCAACAATTGTTGATGCCCTTTTTTCCCCAGACATCCCCTTCAAACTCCTCTCCACGGGGAAATTCTTTTCTTGCTCGTTTGCTACAAAAAATGACTGTTCTATGACGTACCGCTGCAGAGGAAACATGATCACCACCATCGAAGTCTAGTATGCGAATCGGCCTTTGACAAAGACAATAGGTTGGATTGAAGTGGGCCAAAGCTCTTTCTACCGGGGGTGCACGGTTTGCTTCAGTTCACTGTAAATTTCAGAGCCAAGCTTCTGTCTTCCCAAGGTATCATTGTTGCTGTGTTAGTGCGAGCGAGGGGCCCCCCTTGTCCATGGCGGCCGAGAGCGAGAGGACCCATTTCAACGATGATCGTACAAGAGCCTCTAACGTAGATTTCACACTTAAGATGGAGCTCAATCCACTTTGTAACCCCCTGGCATGAGCCGCAGGTCTTTTAATTATATTGTTTGGGTTTAGTTGCAAGGTGATAGGAGTCATGGAAGAGTCAGAGAGGAATAGAATAGGCGCCCGACATGACATGACATGCAGCATAGTATACAAAGAGGAGCCTTTCTTCAGCTTCATTTGTGTGATGAGAGGGTTTGGACGGCTTAGTGGTAGTGGTTCCCCATACACAGCAATATCCCTCATCCTTATCCCTTTTCGCTCGTGTTCCTACGTAATTGTTGCTATTCGTGATACCTCAACGCTTCAATATTTCACGCAAGAGAGGGAGAATGGAGAGTTGCGCCCCTCCCCCTCAAGCCTCCAACATTACTCTACTGCACAGAGTAGTAGACGCGGAGTTTAGTTGAGAGCGAACGCGGAGGTGGAGAGTTTTTAGTTTTTGTTGGTGGGCAGCCAGCATCACATCGTGTGAGAAGTGAGCCACCACCACAAGCAATCAATCCGCCACACCAATCTCATTCCCTTTCTCAACGGGCGGGCGGGCGCCTCACTATTGTACTGCAACCTTTTGGAGTATCGACTCGAAGCTTCTTCACCGCCTCAGCCATGCATCTCTGCTCTGCAGTCTTCATGAATCGCTGTGAGGTACAGTACAGTTTACATGCATGCTCCTGAGACACTTCCCGCTGTGTCTTGCTCATATCGTGCATTTCTTGCATGTCAAATGACTCCCTTGCAATCAATTTTACAGTACGAGGTGCAGGGCAGTGCTTATCTATCTCCTTGTAAACTTTAGACCGTCAGACATAGGGTAACCACAACTTGAGATCTCCATGTACATATGCCACCATCTAGTGCAGTCATTGCAACAACGGCTCATGCTCGATGACAAATCTGCTTCTTCAACAAAGTACCCCGGATTTTCACCGTAGCTTTCGCTTCACTTTGCCCCCCAATGCACAGTCGGAGTGTCGGCCGGTGAAGAGCTAGGTTTTGTCAAGTGTGTTATCTGACCAGTTCTAGATCTCGAGGTTCACACCCATATCAAACGGCCCGGGCCATATGACTTCTCACAGAGGCCGAACTCGCGAGTGTATCTTTTGTATCACCTTGATAGATAACGAGTTTCTGATTAATTGCCGTAGAACGCTGGTGAGGTAAGCACTGTCGGGTGGTGGCTCACGACCGTTTACCGTGGCGGCGTGGGATACACTCTCGGGTCTAGATCTAGGGTACTTTATCTGTAGGTGGCGTTGGTGTTTTGAACGACCACAATTGATGTCCGGTGAAGGCAAGCCAATAACACAATGTGGTCAATGGTGATCTTTCTTTACTATCATCATCTCATGCACCCCGGATTTTGACCGCATCATCAAGAATATTCTCGACTTCATCATGTTGAAGAATGTCACATTCGTAGACCGATTCGACCGGGAATATAGCATCCGAATTACCCATCTCGAAGACCATACAGCTCTGCACCCGACGCACCGTTACCATGACCAAACGCATGGCTTGGGTAGTACCGACACGAGGCTAGAAGCGGCTATTTCATTGTCAAAGGTGGTATACAAGCTGCAACGACATATACATATGCCGTGTCACTCGACGTCCCTGACGCTCTGAACTGTCATTTCTCATTGACATTTTTGCTGACCGGTTGAGTTTCACTACCTACCTTCTGCAATAAAACGTGTTGAAGGAGGGGGCTGACGTTGGTTGTCAATATCACATGTTTTATGTCGTGACCTGATGCCCAACCCGAGCAAAGTCCGCGGGTAACATGATCTTGCCACTGCGCTGTGCATATGCCTGGAACTTAGCAGGAGGCAAAGAGTCTGGTTATACATAACTGGTTTGAAAGGTACCGTAACGTTACTAGGTGTACAGAGCACCAGGAGGTTCGGATGGACGGCATTAGCGGTCTTGGAAATATGATGAGCGTGGAGGAAGTTATTGTGCGTAGTGTTTCTGTAGAGGCGCTTTCATATTGAAGGATAGACAATTGAACAAAGTGACTAAACAGAATTCTAGCACTATAATGGCTGTATAGATAGGTGGAATCAACACTCAGATCGCGGGGAATATTCTGCATGTACTCTCTCTTGAAGATCATCTACCTTCGAGATCACGGCTGTTGGATATCCTTACTATTACTTAACAAGTACAGACGCCTTCAAGGTAATGGTGGTGGCAGAACACAGAGAGTCAAGACATGGGTAAAGATGAATGTATCCGGAATAGAGAGGCTTATAATACTGGCTGTTCTTCCGCCAGCAATTGTCCGTGATTTTAAACACTCGTCAGAGGCTGGCGACTGTGAACACGGCTTGAGTGGACAGAGTACAGATCATTCAATTGAAAAGCTCAATGATACATCCATGGAATTGCTTGTATCAAAATAGTAGTATTGGTTCCAATAGGTAATTTTCGACATAGGTATCAGAATTGCTGTTACAGTAAGCTGGGCATGATCTGACAGGGCATTCTGCATGTTAGCGTAGGCATTGTGATCCGCACCAAGGACCTTTCATGTACCCATAGATAGAGTAAAGAGGACTGTTAATAGAATTCTACTAATTGATCGTCCCTGATCTCTTTGCAGTTAATTGAAGTGATTCTCATACAATAGATGACTTACAGTGATTGACTGCTGTTGGAAGTGGACCTCAAAAGCTGACGTCACATGCCACCTCAGCTCCCCCACCAGATCAAGCTCTATTCAGCCCAGTTCCCTTCAGCTCAAGCTCCATCAAGGCGTCCCAGCCCAACATCACCAAAATAACCTTATTCTTCCTTAGCCTCCTATCAACCAGAGCCTATTCCTACAGGTCGCTACCGCCAAAATGTCCTCCCGCGGCGTCCCAGAAGTTCTCTTCAAAAAAGTAGACGAATACGTCGACTCCCTCGCCCCTCAGATCCAACCCCGCATCACCGACGAGCTCGAAACCTTTCAGCAAAAGACCATCGACAGTCTCGAAGACAAGGTCGTCGACGCCTTCCGCTCGCTGTTCAACAAAGACAAGAATCCTTCTGGGTCGCGAAGTTTGGACGATAATGCGCCCGATGCCTACGGTGGACAGTCGTTGCCTTTTGCAGATGAGATTGCCAAGCTCACGCGTAGCTTTACTAAGAATATTGATGAGGCGAGTGATGATCTAAGGGACATTTTCGATATCACAGAGGGACAGGGACAGAGTCGGGGTGGAGGCGACGAGACGAGATCGCGCGGTGGAGGAGATTCGTCCCGTGGTGGTGGTGCTAAGGGCTTCCTATCCTTTGCTATCGACGCTGTGCAAGACCATCTCGAGAACAACAGCGGTAGAGGCTCAGGAGGTCAAGGCGGCTTTGAACTCGACGGCCTTCTAGGCGTCCTCAGCGGCACCGTCAAAGACGCAGCGCGCAACCCCGAAGAAAAAGCCCGTCTCATCAGCCCCGAGATCAAAGAACAAGTCGGCCTAAAGCTCCGCGAACAACACGCCCCCATCGCCGAACAATTCACACGCATCGCTCTCGACCACATCAAGCGCTGGCTTCGCGGAAACACTAGTACAAGGGATCTGGGAGATGGTGTCAAGGGCGAGATTGAGGACCAAGTCAAGGATCTCGTCAAGGGCCTTGGAGGATTGTTTGGAAACAAGAAGTCTAATGAGGGAGCTTCGCGGGGCTTCGGGGATGATGGTGGGGATCGTGCTCGTGCTGATGGGGATGGCGAGAGTGGTGGTTTCTCAAAGGTCATTAGTGACAAGCTCAGCACGGGAATTGCGCGCGTTCACAGAGAAGTCCGCATTGAGTTCCGCAAGATCCTCGGTGGTATCGAGAAGCAGCTATTTGAGCTACTGCCCGATCAATTCCAGCGTCCTCTGGAGAAGATTCTGGGCGGTAACCCCTTCGACTCCCAGCTCGACCGCGACGCAGGACCAGGACACTCCGCCGACCGCGGCTTCGGAGACGACATCAAGGCGAAACTTGTCAACAAGATCCGCGGTCTTGTCCGAAAAGTCCAAGAGACACTCCGCGAGAGCATTCTCGGTGTCGTGAACGGTGGCCATCGCAAGTTTGAGCGTCAGAGCTGGTTCTTTGTGCAGAACATGGTGGAGATGAAGGTGCAGAAGTATCTCCCCAAGGTCAAGATCTCTGTGCCTGATGACATCGGTAACGAGGGTGTTAGTGTTGGAGATCCATCTGCTGCGAACCTCGGTGGTGCGAATCAGCCTGTGCCGGCTTCGCAGGGAGGTTCGGGAGGGTATGGGGCTCCGTCGCAGCAGCCATATAATCCTCCTTCGCAGTTCCAGGAGGGTCACCGACCGAATCAGAGTCAAGACTACAGCAGGCCACAGGGTCATGATGATTACAGGCCCCAAGGCGATGGTTATAGACCTCAAGGAAACGACAGTTACAGACCTCAGGGAAATGACGGCCACCGACCCCAAGGAAATGATAGCTACCGACCTCAAAGTAACGATGGCTACAGGCCCCAAGGGCAGGGTGACTACCGACCCCAAGGTCACGACGAGTACCGACCACAGCACGACCAATCTCACCAAGAATACAGACCTTCGCACCAAGAAGGATACCAGCAGGATCAGTACAGGCCTCAACAGCACCAAGAGTACCGCCCTGACCAGTATCCTCCTCCGCCCCAGCAACATCAATCTGGTGGCTACAACCAGGGCTATCAGCAAGACCAAGGATATGGACAGAACCGAGGGCACAACCAAGACCAAGGCTACGGTCAGGGTCAAAGATATGGCAACAACCCTCGCTACTAGGAACGTCTATTTGGTTCACGTTACAGACGGTGACAAGCATGGCTGTTGAAGAGCGAGGGGATACCTACAGAAGCATTGTACCGAGAGTGAGGATAGCGAGATAGATTGACGAATAACGACCACACCTAACCAAACTTGCCGGTTCATCCGTATCTAGTTCTCTCTTCCCTCGACGCATTAACTTCAGGGATTGCATGTCTCCATCGTCAACCCTCTAGACGAGCCCAGAACCCCTTGATTCCGCAGAATACCGAGACCCTGGATGATCAACCCCACAGCCAAGCATGTAATATGTCGTGATACCATCAGATCATAGACACAATCTTCTTCAACCCTAGTCTAGTCCCTCTAGTAGTCAACGGTCTACTGGGATTCAGGGTCCAAACCACCATGTGAAAAACTCATCCTCTACACCGTCCCTTTCTTCAGGGTCTAATGCAAGAGACCCTGCATCACGAAGATCTGAAGGTTATCATATCACATGGCTTCTCGGTCCTGTACTTGGCGTGGTCTGATTCTTCGCGAGGAAACATGATATGATATGGCACGTGCAGCGTCGTTTCGTCAGAACGGCATGATTTTGGAATGGGAATTCTATTAACCTCGGTAGTTAAAGTCTTGGATCTTTGCATGAGGGTGATGTGCATAGTTTCTGACGTCGGGTCTGGACCTGGCTGTTGTATAGGTACCCCTAAGAAGTAACCCGGGCTGAGATGATCTGATAGATAGAACGGCTTTGTTAGATCCACGGTGTTCCGGAAGAGGGGGCTCAGGGTCTCGATGGGGGTGGGATGAAGGGGGCTTGTGTATCATCCCGTGTAGATACGGGGGAAGGTGGTGAGAAGGTTATGATGAAGTTATGCAGTGAAGATCTGGCTTATCGTGTTGCTGCAGAGTGAATACGCGGATGTTGAAGCGCCTCGGGAGAACGGAGGACGAGATGACGTTGGAGGATAGGTAGGATGATGGCATCGCAAAATTTCCGCCTGCGGCAGGTGGTCTGACAAGGCTGTAGAGACTTGCTACATGTGAAGGGCAATTGCAGTTGGAGTACTCTCATTATGACGGAGCCGTGGCAGTTCATCTTACAAGACTTCAGGCCTCAGCACCACTGTGCTCGTGCAGGTAACATGTACACATTTCCCTACTGAAGCTGACTGTCTTTGAGATCTTCTCTATTGTATTATCTTATTCTGTCTATCAATAGATTGCCCAAACTCCAGACCCCAATCTCAATCCACCAAGCTCACCAACGCCAATATCCAAGACAACTCCTCACCACATTCACCTCGCAACCCACAAACCACCATTCCCATAAACCTGATCCCTCATCTCTTGCCCCTCACTCCTAACACCAACCCAATGTGAAGGAATCCTATCCAACCCACCCTGCACAACACCCGTCGCATCCCCCAACCTCTCCTTAAATCCCCTATCACTCTTGGCCGCCCTTGTCGCAGAAAGATTCACTTCAGGACCCCAAGCTTCCCTTGCAAGACTCGCAGTCGTAGTCATGACATTGCGCGAATGCTCCTCTACAATCTCTTCACTGGATAGTGTAGGGGAAAATGCGTGTAGGTAGCCCATTAGCATGATCTTCATCTTCATATCGAAGAATAGCGTGTCTTCGAAATCGTGTAGGATGTGCACTATTACTTTGTTTCGTTGGACGACGCCCGGTGGTGCGTTGCGGAGAGGGGCTATTGTTACTATTGCTTCGTGCCAGTCGTCGTCGAAATCTTCGGTGTTTTGGGCGGGTGTGGGAATGACGCGTGCCCATGCTGCAAAGACACCGCCCATGCGCATCTTTACATCGTCTCCGACCTCAGTCAGATTTGCAGTAGGAATACCGAATTCCCGAGTCGATATTCCTGTTCCACGAACTACTTTGCCGGCGAATTTGTAAGGGAATGGTGTTTCGGGGCCGTCGTCGCTGCCGATTACTTCCAGCGGTGCATCAAGTGCTGTACCGCTGAGTAAAGGGTCATATCGTCCTGCCTTGTTGTTCTTCCAGCTTTCACTAACAGCGTTTCCGAGCCCTGATTTCTGATACGCCGTAGTAGCAACTTTCTTAATCGTCGCATTCGCAGGTGTAAGTCGTTTAGCACCCTGTTCTACCACAGCGCCCGCAACACCGGTGTACTTCCTCGCAACCTGCGATCCAATAGTGGTAGCCACCTTGATACCCATCTCAAGAGGCATAGTGCTCAAACTGGACCCTCGTACGGTGCTGACGTCTGTGGATGTACTCGCTATGCGAAACACGGGACTGCCGCAGAGGACTTTCTTGTTATCTTCCCCTGCGCAGACGACGAGACGAAAGTAGCCATCTGTTGCGGCTGCGGGGATACGCACGATATGTGTTTCCCTTGGAATATGGTTCTTTAATTTTCCAGAGGCTTTCTTGACGAAACGCTTAAAGTCACGTTGGATACCGCGCTCTTCTGCTTCGGGGAGGTGTTCAACGTTTGCTTTTGTAGCAGGTGTGACGTTTAGCCAAGTCCCTGTCGTGCCCATTAGAGCTTTCAGACTCATGCCCATGTTTCCGGAGAAGCCTTTTTGTTGCATCCATAGCGTTCTTGTCGGCGGGAGAGGTTCATCGGAGAGGATTGTTATAGGGACTGATGTAGAAGGTCCTCTGTACCAGACTAGTGCATGGGAATGACGGATGATGCTGAAATGCTTGTTTGACTCCGCAGGATGCGATATTAATCCGCCGGCAAAGTATTGGGCTTCTCCGAGTGCTGTTTTCCATTTTGATGAGTCTTTTTGTTGATCTTGCGGATGGGTTGATAGGGCTGCTGAGAGAGCTGAGGAGCTCTTTACGCGACGAATCTCATGTGGTGGCGCATCGCTTGGAAATGTGGGAGAAAGACCAGGTGATAATGATGCCGGAGGGGGAAGGTCGTCGACTACAAAGTCGACTTGGTGAGTTCCCTTGGGATCCAAGAAGCCGGATTGTTGAGGGGCGTGGGCGCTGGTTAGGTTTGTTGCTGAGCGGACTGGTCTGAGAGGACGGGGTGGGGGAGGAGGGAGGAGAGATGGGTTGTAGGCTGGGACTGGGGTTGATGGTGTTGAGGCGGGATTGTATGATGGGATACTGTATGAGCTTGAAGGATTGTATGAGCTTGGGGAGGGAGCAAATGTCGGTGATGCAGCTGGAGGTTGATACGACGTTGAAGGGCGGATATCCAAGTTCGAAGGCGGATTATATGCGCTTGGAGAAGCGTTGTAAGAGCTCGAAGCAGGGTTATATGATGGTGGCCCAGGGTTGTACGAGCTCGGAGATGGCGCCAATGTTGGCGACGCAGCTGGAGGATTATACGATGTCGAAGGCCGATCATACGAGTTTGAGCTTGAAGGATTATAGCTCTCAAAAGTAGGAGTCCTCAAAGGCGAAGGCGACGGCGCCGGAGATGGTGCTGGGGAAGCTTGCGGCGGAGGTGCATATGCGGAGCCGAATTGCGACGGAGGATAAGCACTGTACACGGGCGGCGGAGTCGGCGGCGCTACGGGCTTACGCAGGAACTGCGGAGGAGGTTCCGGTCGTTTCTCAAAGTAGTGATTCATCTTCCCTCTGTTGATGAAGAATGACAGATCTTTATTGAAGCAGGATTAAGTTGGAGAAAGTTCAAGAATATTTGTTCAGGGAGAAACGTTGGGAATGTGGCCAATTGTAGAAATTGCACCGTGTGACTTTCAGGGGTTAATATTAACACCGTATCCAGACAAATAATGTTTCTCTTCGAGTATCGAATTTCGATATGGGGAAGCGAGATTGTTTATTTATAGATTGGATGTCACTCATTTATTTATGCTTATTTTTAATCAGATCTGTCATTGCTCGTTTAGACAGCTGAGGTTTTAATCTGGACAGCTGTTTAAGCTGCAGACACCAGAGCTTCCATCTCATCCAACTCTCTAGGAACATCAGTCAAGTTCTCATGTCCCGTCTCAGTGACAAGAATGTTATCCTCAATACTATTGATAGTGGTTAGTAGGGGTTCATCAATAGCGCGACGGTGACTTACCGGACTCCACCGACATCCCAGTACTGGTCTAGGACTTCCTTGTTGATGAATTTGCTGTGCGCGGGGTCTTCGAGATAAGGATCGATGATGAATTTGCAAAAGTAGATCTAGAACATCGATCAGTTACCAATTCAACATGTTTTGTTGGAGATGGGGGAGCTTACACCTGGCTCAACGGTGACGACACTGCCAGCGGGCAGCTTTCCTCGCACGCGCAAGTATCGGAACAACTTATCCTTGTCGGCAAAGTTGGGGTTACCACCGGTATCGTGGGTGTCCATGCCAAGGTAGTGACCCAGACCGTGAGGAAGGAAAGCAGCGCTTGTGCGAGCCTTGAGGATCTCATCCTTGTCACCCTTCAGAATACCTGCCTCGAGCAGACCGTCGATGGCGATCTGGTGGGCTAGCACGTGGACGTCGTCCCAAAGAACACCTTCCTTGAGGACGTCTATGCAGGCCTTTTGCATCTTGAGAACCGTTTCGTAAATGTGGCGCGATTCTTTGGTGAATTTGCCCGAGAGGGGGAATGTTCGTGTCTGCAATTGTTAGAGAGATTCTACATTGAAGGGAGTGCACTTACGATATCGGCGGCGTAGTTGTTGTATTCGCAACCAGCGTCCATCAGAAGGTTAAGCTTTCCCTCTGTAGGAGCATCGTTTCCGACATAGTGCAGCGTAGCAGCAGCTCTTCCAGCCGCAGAAATAGGATCATACGACATCTTCTTACACCCATGCGCAAAGCATCGCTCCATAAACGCAGCCTCAAGCTCCTGCTCGTTCTTAGCAGCCTTGGCCTTTGCAAAGACAGCACGGTGGCCAATGCCAGAGACGTAGTTTGCCTTTCGCAGCATAGCAATCTCGTACTCATCTTTGACGACACGGGAAACCTCGATAGCGTTCTTGAGGACCTCAAAGTTCTTGTTGTCGAAGCCGATGAAGGAGACGTGGTCGGAGATTTGGTTCGCGATGGCAAAGGCGGAGGACTTTGGGTTTTCGGCGCCGAGGTGGGCGAGGGTTGCGTTGAGTTCAGTGGTGAGCTTTACTTCGTCCACATCGTATTGTGCGAGGGCCTCGTCGATGCTGACGGGGAGGCCGGACCAGATTACGTCGTCGGGGTTGATGGGAGGGATGAAGAGGATTGATTTGGAGGATTGGATGTCGTAGATGAAGTGGCAGTCGGGGAGGTTGCAGCCGGTGAGGTAGTAAAAGTATCGTCGCTGGCTGTTGAAGCACGTCAGTTGATGCTGGAGTAGAGATAAGAGGGTAGGATGTACCGGAAGGGTTGGGGCTCGTCGCTGTCTTCCATCATGCGAGTCATTTGACTCTCGAGGTAGATTATACCGTTCGCATCGGGGATGTCCTTTCGGATGAGGTCGACGACGCGTTTGGCGTGGTCTTTGCCTGGGTATTTGCCCTTGAGGACAGCATCGTAGTTTTCAGCGACCATCTTGACGGGTGTATTCGAGAACGATCGTCGTTGCGCGTAAGTCGTAAATCTCTGTCGTGAAGTCGTAGAGATTCCTCGTGTAGCTTTCAAGGAAGAAAAACAAACAGCAGTGGGGGATCTTGAAAGACACCGAGATAGAGACAGAGATAGCGACAACCCCGCTATGGACCTCGGAGTCTTTGTTATGACGGAAGCCATCAACGAAACAGGAAGCTAGTGGTTGCAGTTCACTAATCGCCTGCCCGTTACAGGTGGCTTTCAGGGTCTTGGAAGTGGGGGTCGGCTGTCAGCGGTTTGTGCAGGCAATCCACCAACAATGGAAGGATGGATGGAAATAAAATGGTATCCTGCAGAATTCCATGCCTCGGTATGGATCTAAGACGGATCATTTTTGTTCCACTGATACGGGTATGTAATGAAATATATTAGAAGCTGAAAGCTATGTACATCTGGGCCAAATAAACAAAGAGGTTATCGTTAAATGTCAGTTGAGTTACTCAGAAAGAAAGTCGAAAATAGCATCGTAAGTAAAAGTGTGAGAGTATCCAAAGTTCAATCCATGGCCAGCACCAGGAACAACGGTCGTGTTGAACCGCGAAGCTTGAGTGAAGAATTTCTTGGAGAAGTCGAGCAATGAAGGAAGGTCTTCGCCTACACTGGTGGTAGAGTAACAGTTGTCACCGCAGAAAGGAATATCGCGTGCTAGAAGATGTCAGTGTATGTTCCAGAGTCAATTGATAGAGAGTAGAGGGCAACTTACAGCCAGTCACGATTTGGACAGGACCAGTGTATGTATTGTTCACTCCCGCAGGTCCACCCAACGTCAACAGCTCACCAGGCGTAACAGGCTGTCCCTTCTTATACGCCTCCTCCAACATCTCAGGATCAAAATCGCCCTCAGAGAAGAAGTTGGTATGCACGCTCACAGTCGAAGCGGTAGCGACATAGCCAGGGGGATACTTGCCCTTGGCAGGTGAATCAGTAACAGGGATAAAGTTGTTGCTAACAGCGAACCAAGGCAGATAAGCAGTAGCCTGAGTAAAGCCGGTAAGAACAATAGCATCAGTAAGTTCAGGAGCCTCATTCGCGAGAGCGTAGCTGATCACTGAACCGAACGAGTGGCCTAGATGTACGACCTTGGAGTACCCGTCGCAGTCGACGCCGGGAAGGGAGCCTTCGCGGGCCTTTTGGGATAGGGCTTTGAGAGCGGCGATTTCGATGTTGACTTGGATTTCGTTGAGAGGATCGCCCTTGGATGAAGCGCCGATGCCGAGACGGTCCCATGTTAGGGTTGAGTAGCCGTGTTCGTCAACGGCGCGGGCGACGTAGCTGTAGTTGTAGTTGTTGAAGGGAAAGTCCCAGTAACTTCTATCAAACCCGATACCGTGGGTCATGATCTGGAGTTCATGGCCGGGACCGGCGTCGGGTTCGCAGTATGTAGCTGCGAGATCGTAGGTGCCGGTGACATTCTTTTTCTACTCAAGTTAGCACCCCTCTCACTCAATTCTCTGGGGTGATATGACTTACACCCTTGGCGATAGTAAGAGGATAAGGTTCACCACCCTGTCTAGCAAGATTGATAATAAAATTCGTAACATCAATCTTTGACAGAGGAGTCTCAATGCCGAACTCTGTATTCTCGGAGGTAAGAGATACAGGGACGGTGATGTTTGTGCATTTGCGTGCCGAAGCAGCAGCGAGAAGGGAAAAGAAAGCCAGAGATTTGAACATTTTGGCTGAGAAGAAGCGAAGAGAAGGAATGTATGATGAATTGAGTCCGTTATTCCCAGGTGGACGATCATCCGGGGACTTTATATAAGACGAGACAGACTCACAACGAGAGAGACAAGAGCTAGAGATGTCTCGAAATTACAAATTGAGCGTCATCCGCTGATCGACTCTACGCAAACGGGCGAGTCTAGACTGCATTGGAATAGCTGCAGCATGTTTTAACACTAATTTGTATTATATTCTGATAATCCCGGTAGTTGGACCTCTGTTTTCGTTGGTAGTCCATGACGCCTGGACTAGATCGCATCGTTCTACTCCACTATTCCGGCTCTTGCAGCGGTCCGACCATCATCGGGCACGACGCTACCACAAGTTTCGCATGGTAGTGTTACTTGCAGGAGCTTGGTAGACCAACCGGAGAATACAAACACACGGACACTAACGTGCGGGCTGGCTATTGAGATCTTCCCTCCGGTACCCTTTGTAAGAGGGGGCCTTTTCGCAAGACGGTATAAGCCGTATCTTGCTCGCGATAGACGGCATCTTTGAGATTACTGAGTCCACTCTATGCAGAGCGGGAGTTTTTAGTCATACATACATTAAGTCTAACCATTTCTCCTATTTGGAATCCCTTGCAGAGAATATATGCAGCGTTTCTTTGCCACTTTCTCTCAGCTTCCCGCTGCGGTGAGATGTTCGTGCATGCATATAAGACAGAACAACACAAGAGGCAACTTTTAACTAACAAAGACACCATGGATCAAGGTGGTATAGAAAAAAAGAAAAATGACAAATTATCTGACAGTGAATCTGGACCGTTGCAGCCGAGATCCGCAACAAAGCTACTCCTTGCATCGGATTGTGATAGGCATGACTATCAACTGAGACAAACACACTGACCGACTAAGAAAGGTACGCGGGGTGTTCTAGCGTCGCTAAGCGGAATTGCCCCATGTAAGAGTAAGAGTAAGCAGAGCCTTACAAATAATGAGTGTGTGTGATAAGTCAGAGTCGTAGTAAGATTACCGGTTTGTTTCCGCAGGATGCGCGATGGGTAAATGACAGGACGGCAGTACCACCGAGGTTGATAGTGACAGTATCAATGCGTATCTCGCTTGTCTTGTACTTTGGATATATTTGGAATAGTGACTCTCGGCAGTGGCTCATCTGATCTGAATCACGGGCTGGATTGTTTGAGGTTTGAACAGAATATCTGAGACCCGACTCACCTCGTAAACCAATCCATTGAGAGGTAGTAGAGAGGCGGTTCAATTAAGGCCGAGAGGGTTCAATTGAGGCTTGAGCCGTTATTTGTCTCTTGGTCTTTGACAATACGAAATTCTCTGACCGACTTTACAATGGCCTGGTCAATTGAGTAAACGGTGCTATGATGTCGCACGAGGTGTCAAAGCTATCGTGAGTTTGACTGGTATCACGCAAGCAGGCCGAGCATGGATACAAACACAGACAATACCAGCTGGGCGTTTCTTATGTTACATTGAGCATGGGAACAAGGGTATTGACATGTCAATTGATCCTGGAGCTCTTTTTCGTAAGCGCTGACAGCGGCAAGAAAGATCGCAGGCTCTCAATTGCAAATCACCTCCCGGTGTTCCGCCAAAACAGCAATCATCTGTTGAAGTCGCAAGCTCGCCATCAACCTCCAATGGACAATTAAAACAGCACTTCAGTCGCGCATTGATGAGAAGCCTCATGATGATCCAGGTCATTTGTCTCTTTTACCGCATTACTCTCTTGGACTTCAACTTCAACACCAGCGTAATTGGTTTAGTGGTAAAATTCTCCGTTGCCAGTCGAGTTCCTCTGGAACCAACAAGATATCGGGGAGCCCTGGGTTCGATTCCCAGATTACGCAGTACAAGCCTTTGTCAGGCGATAGTTCCTTTTTGATGTTTTTGAGGTTATTCAGAGATTGTTGTATTGTTGGGAGGTGGCTTGCAATTGAGAAAGTTGGTAGGTTTTGTAAGGTCGACCGGGCGGGCGGTTTTCTACAGGCTGTGCCCACTGGAATTCTCCACTACAGCACTTACACGCCAATCCTCCCAATCCGCAGTCCTCACTTTTGACAACATCAATCCAAATAATAATTTCCTAAACATCCATTTCATCTCAACATGGTATTTAATGCATCGCATAGAGGAAACTGCTTCTTATTATTGCCAATTGTGGCTTCGTTCCTCATGTGGGAGGCCGACCAGCTGAATGCCCCTCCTCAGCCGCTTTCACCTCCTCCTTCCCGGATCACAACACCAACTCCCCATCATATCATCTTCCAAACCTCCAAGAATGAATGTATGCCATCTTGAAATTCATCGCCATGAAGATCCTGAATAGCATCACCAGACGCATCCGCTCCTCAGCCTTTCACCGCACGCACTACACAGGCTCGCTCCTCTTCAATCTAGCATCCTTCATCCTCCCGGCTCTCTACGGCACGCTCTCCAAACTATGGGTCTCCAACATTGACTCTTCAAAGGTTGTTCTTACAGATGCATACACGTATATGAACACTGCCTCTGAAGCGGTAAATGAGGGTTTACCGAGAGCCGCGTGGGTTATTATCGGTGATAAAGCTTCTAGGTCTCTTGCGAAGCGTTTGCAGCTTACGCATACTCTCATACTGTTTCAATCAGTGCTGGGCTTGATACTGAGTATCATCTTCGTCGCAGCTGCAGAGGCTTTCGCTAGAGGCTTCGTCCCCGAGGAAATTCGGGATGTGAGCTTGACGTATGTGCGAATCACATCATTCACGGTCTTTGCTGGGACATTGGAAACAGCTGTGTCAACAGCGACGAGAGCTTTGGACAAGCCCGATATTCCACTGGCAATCAGCAGCATCAAGTTCGCCGTCAACATCATTCTGGACTTTCTCATCATCTCCAAGTTCCACGTCGGAAACTTCACGCCTACGGTGAACATGCAGGGCACTATACAGCTAGTCTGCAATCTCGTTGCTGCCATCGCTGGCCTGTTGTATTTCTTGTGGACGAATACATACTCCTTCATCAAACATACACCACGCGAGCCACAGGATAAACTACGACCTAGTTTCGACGCGCTGAAAGTGCTTCTTCCACCTGGCCTTATCTTCTTCACCGAGTCAGCTGTTAGGAATGCATTGTATCTCTGGCTTGTTAGTACCATTGTTGCATTGGGCGCGGTGTATGCTACTGCTTGGGGCGTCTTCAATACCATCCGCTGGGGATTGATCATGGTCCCCGTTCAAGCACTTGAAGCTACAGCGCTGCAATTCATTGGACATAATTGGGGTGGTTGGCGACGACGGATGGATATCAGCACCCGCAAACCTAGAGCTTCAATTAAAGACCTGCAGAACATCACACGTCCAGCCCTGAGATCTCTTACACTGGCACTAATCTTCGAAGTGCCCATCGCGATATTCCTAACGCTCTTCGGCGCCAAGCCTTTCGCAAGGTATATAAGCGGTTCAGACGAAGTCGCCGACGTGACAGCCTATATGTGGCAGAGTCTCGACTGGTGTTATATCTTCTACGCAATGTCAACACAACTTGCGACAATCCTGTTGGCGACGAGACCCAAGTGGTATTTGTATCAGAGTTTGGCGAGTAATCTGCTGTATGTACTGCCGTGGGCTATTGTTTGTCAGGTTAGTGATTTGAATGATGGGAATGCGTGGTGGTATTATAAGTTTGTGTTTGGGGGGAGTCTTGTTTTTAGTTTTGCGGATATTGTTGTTGTTGATGCGGTTTGGGGATTGTGTTTGTATTATGGGAGGATGAAGTTGGAGGCTTTTAGGGAGTGATGGACGCATTTACTGGTTTATGAAGACCTGTGTTTCCGGTATGTTGTCTTGCCTTTGTCGCCATTTGCAATGAATGATCTTATCGCAGAAGGAAGGAACAGGTCAAATGAAGGCTACCACTAGTATATAGATATACAACACGATTGGGCTACGTTGAGGTACTCTTCAAAGAGACTCGTGACCAACCAGCGCGAAATAATGGCAATTGAGTTTCACCAACACATGCAAGTAAAAGCCCCTGATGCGCATTCCTGCATGGCCGTTGAACCCAAGGAATGAGGCTTCATGGCTTATGGACCTTCGCTTCCAGAACATTGACCATGCGGGCCTCGATGACGTGCATTTCCATTATTGTACCATAGTAGCATTCACACGAAACA
Organism: Fusarium incarnatum; assembly: GCA_004367075.1. Classification (NCBI taxonomy): domain Eukaryota; kingdom Fungi; phylum Ascomycota; class Sordariomycetes; order Hypocreales; family Nectriaceae; genus Fusarium; species Fusarium incarnatum. Next base: position 104,045 of record QGDZ01000208.1, on the reverse strand, counting down.
TTTAGACCCGCCATTACTTCATATGGAGACATTCAATTCAGGCTTGTACTGTAGCCGAAGAGCACAGGTCACGTATGGGTCGCGAGATTTCAGGGTCAAGAGTTTGCACAAACGAGGGTATTTGTTCGCCAATTAATACATATTAAAATATCCAATTCTTTTGTCGCCCATTATATAACCAACCACCATCCAAATTATTGACATGTAGAAAGATGCAAAGTCGCAAACTGCTTAAAGCTGGAAACCGAAAGCGAAAGAGGAGAAGAGCAGAGCACCGACAGCGACACCCATGGTGCTGATACCGCTCTTGGCAGCAGAAGAAGGCGCATCAGTCTCGGTAGAAGAAGAATCGGCCGAAGAGGCAGTGCCAGTAGCGGTACCAGAAGCGGTACCAGTAGAGCTGCTCTCATCATCATCATCCTTGTCGTCATCGTCCTTGCTGGAGACGACGCTGGCTTGGGCGGTAGCGGGGACCTTGGCGTCCTCAGTCTTGGTGACCTTCTTGCTGCCGCTGCAGAAGACGTCGGTGTCGGCGGCGCCCTCCTTGAAGAGACACTTGCTGAGGTCATCGTAGGACTGGTCGATGGCGACACAGTAGATGCCGCAGTTGTCATAGTAGGAGACGATCTGGGCGTCGCCGCAGCACTTCTCCATGATGGCGATGTTGTCCTTTGCGTAGGGCATGGCGCAGGTGTTTTCCTGGTTGGGCTGGTTGTACAGCTGGGCTGCGCAGGCGGTGCTGCTGCTAGCAGCGGAGGCGGAGCTGACAGAGGTAGACATTTTGGCGAAAGTGAATAGAATTAATTAAAAGCGACTGTAGATGGTTTGGATAACGAATGTGAGGTGGTGATGCGAAAGAGACGAGATGGAAAAGAGAGAAATTCGAGTCTGTACGCGTCGGCTAGAGGCGAGTTTTTGTCTCGGTTGGCGCATTAAGGGGTTAATCCGGGGTTTTTACTGTACCTGGGCCTATCACTGGTGCTCCAAATTTAGCAGACTTTGCCTTCTGGGTTTAGTGGCCCCCCGGGGCTCGTATCACTCCCAGGATGTGGGAACGCGCCAAGGGACACTAGAGGACCCAGTTGCTAGGCAACTTGGGAAAGGATCAGAGTGAGAGAGATATTGGCAACGGTTATGGCGGATGTTGGTCTAGAACTCTAAGGGTCTTTTATAACTTTCTGTTGAGATGGTGTTGATGATAGTTGAGATAGTGACTATATTGTATGTATGGATATGTGAGAAGTCGATGAACTGAGAAGACTTGTTAATGACATAACTGTGAAACCAGTTTGCCAAGACGTGAGATCAGATCAGGTGGGAAATTGGTTGCATCATGCACAGACGTTGAAAATTTACATGGAGGCTTAATTGATGCTGATATTGAGAGCCATCCGTTTGACTTAACTTATCGCTAGTTGATCGCAGACATGCAATGACATCAATAGGTACCTGTCAAACAGCAAGGTATTCCCTTAGAACAAACGTTATGGAAGAATTATTTGTGTACTAAGGAGTAGAGGCAGTGCTTATGGTCATCTGCATGGGTCTTCGTATGGCTGCTGGTGGAGATATCGATCGGCTAGCTGGCGAGCTGACAGCTGAAGCGAAGTCAAAGCATAGGCCATGCTGATGACCCTACAAGCTCGAGCTCTTTGCAGGTATGCAGGGTATGTTGCTTCATGGCACAGAACAGAAAACAGCTTGAATGTGATTCTGTTCCGTGATCAATTTGCGCTTAAGTCAGACAGGTCAAGCTCCTCGATAACTCCCAAGTTAGCGAAAAACCATGATTGGGATCGAGGTACATTTACAGGCAAGCATTCAAGTCACAGTCACAAACAAGCACGAAAGGTTTTGATCAAATATTAAATTGAGTAGATTACCCATTAACCCTCCAATGCGCACCAAGTTTTCCAACCACAACGAAGCCAGACACCATCAAATTACTCCCCCCAAAATGCTGTTCCTCTATGCAGAAGAAAGAAAGAAAAGAAGTCGCTATCAGATGCTAGTCGTGCATGCGCTTAGAGAAGAGCAGCGGCAACGGCAGCAAGGAAAGCAAGACCGCTGACAGCCTGCTTACCAGCACCGTTGACAATGGTGGGCTCGCAGTGGTCACCAGAGCAAGGAGCCTCGCCCTTGGAGCCAGAGTCGGAAGAGCCGCCGTTGTTCTGGCCCTTGGAGCCAGAGTCGGAAGAACCACCGTTGTTGCCGCCATTGGAGCCAGAGTCGGAAGAGCCACCGTTGTTGCCGCCCTTGGAACCAGAGTCGGAAGAACCACCGTTGTTACCAGAGCCGCCGTTGTTGCCACCCTTGGAGCCGGAGTCCTCGCAGTGGTCGCCGACGCAAGGAGTCTCGCCCTTGGAGCCAGAGTCAGAGCCGCCGTTTCCTCCGTTACCACCGTTGCCTCCGTTGCCGCCGTTTCCACCGTTGCCTCCGTTGTTACCACCCTTGGAGCCAGAGTCCTCACAGTGGTCACCGACGCAAGGAGGAGTAGGCTTGGACTCGTGCTCAGTAGCAGGGCACTCAGGGTGAGAGCAAGCAGGAATCTCAGGCATCTGGGGGTGCTCAGGAGTACCCCAGCTGTTCTCCCAAGGCTTGTAGACAACCTGACCGTGCTCGCAAACATCGCAGTCAGTAGGAGTGTAGCAGACGTCGTAGTTGTACCAGTCATCGCACTGCTCGGGCTTGTAGACCTGCTTGCCGTTGCAGCTTCCGTTGGAGCAGTAGTAAGGAACATATTGAGATCCACCCTTGCAGTCACAGGCCTCAGAGATGTAGACATACTGGCCGTCGCACTCCTCACCGGGGTAGGGCTTGAAGACGTAGACGATGCGGCCGCCCTTGCCGGTCTCGGGGTAGCACTGGCCGTTGTAGCACTCGTAGATGGCGGTCACGGTCTTGGTCTCGGTTGTGGAAGCGTCGGAGATAGTGGTTGTGAAGGTGGTGGTGATGGTAGACTGGTCAGTGACGGTAGCAGTGAGGATGTCGGTGAGGGTAACATCAGAGCCACCGAGAGAGACGTAGACAGTGAGGAGGACGGTGTTGGGGATGGCAGATTGACGACGGCTGAAGCGGCTCATGCGGTCAAGAGTAGCATCACCACCGCAGAATTGAGAGTCATCACCGGGACACTCGATGTCACACTGGTCAAGGTCGACACGGCTGGTGTTGTCATCGTTGATCTCGTCACCACAGTAGCAGTCAGTGTCGCGAACACCGAAGTATCCACGGCCATCACAGTTGCTGGCGCAGAGGTCCAGATCCATGGAGTCGGAGGACTGAGCAAGCTCAAAGGTAGGGAAACCGTTGGTGGAACCGACACAGCCGAAGAGAGCAAAGTCACCGACGGAACCGGGGAAGCCAGCAGGAGAAGTAGCGGTGGCAGTAGGAGCAGTCTCGGTACCGGTAGCAGTGACAGTCTCGCCGTCAGAGTTGGTGACAGCACCTTCGGAGTTGGTAGCAGCAGTGTTGGTGGGGAAGATGGTCTCGCCGTCAGAGTTGGTGATGGCACCCTCAGAGTTGGTAGGGAAGATGGTCTCGCCCTCGGAGTTGGTGACAGCGCCGTCGGAGTTGGTAGCAGCAGTGTTGGTAGGGATGATAGTCTCGCCGTCAGAGTTGGTGATAGCACCCTCAGAGTTGGTAGCAGCGGTGTCGGTAGGGAAGAAGGTGAGAGTCTCAGTGCCGGTAGGCTCTCCCTCAGCGTTGGTCAGAGTAGAGTCAGTGACGATGGGATCCGTACCACCGCCGTTACCACCACCGTTACCCGTGCCGTCGTCAGCAGCGACCTTGACATTAGCAACGGTCAGGGTAACAGGGTTGTCACCACAGACGTTCTGGAACTCAAGGTTGGGAGTCTCGCCGGTGGCAGGAGTTCCAGAGGAGGACTTATCAACGAGACCACTGGTGGTCTCAAGGTCCTCCATGAAGACCTGCTTACCATCGACAGTGACGACGAGCTGGCAGTCAGTGGCGGCACGCTTGCCGTTGTTCTGAGAAGCCTCGACGATGATGGAGAACAGGATCTGGATCAAGTCGCCGAGGGTGATACCATCTGGGAAGCTACCTCCAACGGAGAAGGAAGCAATACCGTTGGCAATACCACTGAGCGCGATGGCGATGGTACCGTCGGCAAGGGTGACGCGTGAAGCACCATCTCCGAGAATGGCATCGGCAAGGTCGACGGGAGCAGGAGGACCAGCAGACGAGCTAGGGATAGCAGACTCGGTACCAGTGGCAGTGGTAAGCTCAGTAACAGGAGTACTGGAGTTGGTGAAGCGCTGAGAAGCAACACTCGAGGCCAAGGCCAGGAGCAGACCGGGAGTGAAACGCATTGTTGAGATTGATTAAAGCCAAAAATGAACTTTTTGTTGCAGAGTGCAGATTAAAGAGTGAAATGAGTTGGAAAGCGAATGTTGGTGATTGCTGTAAAAGAATGGACTGAGCCTCGATGAGAAGGTGAGAGTGAGGATGAGTGAGAATTGATTTGGGGAGGAAGTTGTTGCATCTTATATAGAAGAATTGACACTATCGAGTTGAGAATATTGGACTACTGTTCACGATATTCACTCACAACGGTTGCAGTGTATGGAATTCCAACTGCCCTGCATGCGACATTCCTGACGTGATGGCTAGCCTGGTATAGTCACGCAAGGGCAGCACCAAACTTACCCACTATACGACGATAGTTGTCCAAATGTCTCACCAACTCAGGTACGAGATTCTGGATTCGGCATCAACGAATGCATTTTTTGTACCTGTCTATTCTGCTTGCAGACTAATTCCTAAAGTCGTGGTCCGCTTCAAGGGACCGCATGCATGGAAGCGTCCAAGCGGCCGTTGACTCCTGGCAGCCCTCCCTTAATTCAGGGACTCGCTACAATATTTGACATTTTACTACCAGTTCCCTGGTGCTTTACTATGTTCCAAGCCTTCCGCAGGCCAAGACTCGTGAACCGACTAGGTGGGCCGACCACGTCCGTATTGCGGTCCACATACGCAGTAAAGAATCACATACTCCAGACTTACTCAACCAACACAACGTTTCCACTCACAATTACAATCCCTCTTGGCAACGGTGGGCGCATGTCAGAACTGGTGGCTTCATGCTGTGGCAACAAAAAGCAACCAGCCGAATTCCTCAACTCAGACATTTATTGTCACTTGTCAAGCGAAACTTGGGTAGCCGAAACAGGTTCTTTCACCACTGAAAACAGCCTGGACGCGTACGCAGTGTTTCATGCGCTTTGTCCGTCTTGGCTGAGACATTGAATGCTTGTCTGTGGTTGACTGGCTGACGATGCTTGCGGCTGAAATGTTTGCAGCGTGAGAATTCCAGGTGGATGGGAAGTTTGGACACTCATACATGCGACGAATGATTGGCTGTTTCATGAGTGTTGTCTGAGGTACACATGTAGGGAGTTTGGGCTGCTAGGCTATGTTGTGGACATTAGATCAGATCATGTTCATATCATCCACGGATGAACTCGATGGAAAAGCTCAATTCCAGGAGATATTTAATTGGGATTTGCTTGATAGGAATTCAATTTAATTTTCACTTTAATTGAAGTGGCATATGGCGGTAAATACATTGCCCTTGATGGCCCAATAACCCGGGTGAGCAATTGGAAGTAGTGCTACCCTATATGGTTATGACTCGGCCGAGACTAACGATCTCAACGTTAGATCCCTAAAAATAGAAGGTTTGCAGATCAAACGTTCGTCAACGATCTCAACATGGAGAGCTTAGAACCAAATTTCTGTTATAAGATCCAACTTCCCCAACGGCGAAATATTAGAGTACCAGACCAGATTATTACTCCCTGTACTGCATCGCTCGGACCTTTCTAATATACTAGTCTACGCCGTCGCAGCAACGACATTCCCCTTGCAACTCCAGGAATGAGAAGATCCGCCTTCTTATCCGCCTCAACTGTGTAGCCTTATTCGCCAAAGCACAAAGGTTGGCCGATCACATGACCAACAGCCAGCAACGGATAATGACATGCTTCTGGAATGGGGAAGTGGACAAGCTTTTTGCTGTTGCGGGTGCGGCGGCACGGCGGTTGAGACATGTCAAGGGTTGGGGTTGGCTGGACTACCCCCTTTGTCCAGACTACCATGTGGAATGAGGAGGAAGGAGATAATCAGCTCTAGTTTAAGGAGATTGGTTTTGTGGAATGGGGATGAGGGAAGAGTTACGTGCCCATGGCTTGGAAGAGGTCGAAAAAGGAGAGATAACAAGACTAGTATTCGACTTATATTGAAAAGGGGCCTACCTGATGTTCCTTATTCTTGGATACGCTTATCATCCCAAGTCATCGTGAATAAAATTTGTTCTCTCTCCTGATAATTCATTCCCTGAGACCAAATTCGAAATCTCAGAGATACAACAGCTGCAGAACTATCTTCTCTTTTGCGACAACATATGAATGAAGAAGATTCACAAAGACGCACTACAACCTAAAGATACTGAACAGACAATACTTCAACCTTGAGTATGTCATGTGAGGACTATCTAACATTATCAGTATGTAGCTTTTGTGGCCTTGGTCAATGTTGTGGCGACAAGAAAATCATCTTTTCAAACATGTCCAGTTTATCTTTGCCACACTTCCCAGTATGCAGCACTTATCTTATACAATGCATTGTAACCATCCAAACCCCGTGATATCGCGCAATACATCGGCACATCCCCGCTTGTAAATCCAGCAACAAGCTGAACCGCACCATCAACGCAAAAGTATATAAAACTTCCTCATGTAGATAATCTATCGCGAACTCCCCGCCAGATATTCGCAGATCAGAAATGATATAGTACAGATGTCGTGATAAACAACTTAAGCTTAAATGCAGATGTCCGGCCTTGGCCCGACGGATATTTCCCGTTTGGGATAATGTCGTTGTTTGCGCGGCAAATGACGCGAGCTCTCACAGGCCCGCTAAATGCCTATCTTGATCTGCTATCGCCGGTCTGTGATACTGGGGTGGAATGGCCCTTGTATATAACTCCTGTTTCATCTTGGCTATTTGAATTTTTCGAAAAGGGTACAGGTTGACTTTGTTTACATATCGATACTATTCGTTGGATGTGAGATAGTTGCAAAGATGGCGACCACCACCACCGAAACGCCAGTCCAGGTGTCTCCAGCTGCCGAGGCACCAGTATCTCACCCACCTCAAACAGGCATCTTCAAACACATTTCTCGGATAATCCCCTATTTTCGCAATCCTCGCCATGTTTTGATTCTCAAGCTCGACTGCCTTCTTCTCACATGGACATTTATCGCCGGTATTATGAAAGAGATGGATCAGTCTGCTACAACACAGGCTTATGTTTCCGGGATGAGAGAGTCGTTGGGGTTGTATGGAAATGAGTTGGTTATGTTTAATACCTTTTTCTCAATTGGGTATGCTATTGGACTTGTTCCTGGACAATTGGCTCAGACGAGGGTGAGTGACTGAATTGAGATGAGATAGGGAAATGAAGCTGACTTTATAGGTTCGACCGTCGCTTTTCCTGCCGACTTGTGAGATTATCTGGGGACTATTCGTCTTGGTGTAAGTCCAGTCTAGCCTATATGTGGTATATATAAACTCACACATATAGTACATGCCAAGCCAAGAACGCAACGACAATCTACGCCCTCCGCTTCTTCCTCGGCCTCTTCTCCGCCGTCTTCTGGCCCTCAGTCGTATCCCTCATCTTCAACTGGTATACCCCCAAAGAACTCGCCCTTCGCATCGCCTGCTTCAATGTCTCCGACGTAGCAGGCGCCATGTTTCTTGGCGCTCTCCAAGCAGCTCTGTACAAGAATCTTAACGGCGCTCACGGCATAGCTGGGTGGCAGTGGCTATTTATCGTTTCTGGCGTTATTACTATCGCGCAGGGCATTGTGGGATTCTTCGTTATTCCTGATACGCCTGCCTACACGAGGGCGAAGTGGTTGACTGAGGCCGAGAAGGAATTGTCGAGGGAGCGCATGGGTGACTTTGGAGCCAAAACTTCAAAGTTGATTCCTGCGGATGTGTTGAAGAGCAAGTTGAGGAAGTTGATTACGCATCCTGTCACGTTCTTCTTCCTTGCTGCATTCGCAATGAATGCGTGGGCGCACCGAGCGAACTCTTACTTCGTTCTTTATATCGAGAGTCTGAAGGACAGTGCTGGGAATAGGATGTACAGCACATACCAGGTCAACATCCTCCCGCTAGGCGGCTACGCGATGCAAATCTGCACAAACCTCATCCTTAACGGTCTGTCAGACTGGAAACACTGGCGATGGCAAATCAGTTGTGGCTGTGCTACTATGCTTGGTATCATGCTAAGTGTACTCTGCGCCTGGCCGTCCGACCACAAGATCGTTATGGGATTTTATTTCATGACATACGCCGTCAATGCAGGAAGTCCAGCTCTGATGGCATGGTTCGCCGAACTAATGCGCAAAGAACCCGAAGCCAGAGCTATCGTTGTCGCGCTGACGGTCATGATTGTTTATGTTGGCCATGCGACTATTCCTCTTCGTGCGTTCAGAGTTGCAGATGCGCCGGAGTATCCTATTGGATTTCCGCTTACGACTGCATTTTCGTTTGGGTCTGTTTTTGTGCAGTTGGGTATGCTTTGGTGGTCGAGACGGAATCAGGGATTGCAGAATGGTGGATATGATGGGACTGAGGTCAGGGAGGATGAGGAGAGCGCGAGTGTTGAGGGTGATGGAGCTAGTGTTGGGGAGACGAAGGAGAAGACGACAAGTCCTGTCGTGTCCAAAGTCGATGGATGATCAAACGGTCATTCCTGTGCTTAGTTGATTTCAGTATAATAGCCTTGGTGTTTTGAGAATTCCAATACCAGATCGATTCCTGGTAACATCCGTCAGATTGACACCACACCCTCGATGCACAATGCTGTCATCTGCCACCTTATATGCAACCCTACAATCGACAGCCAGTAAGCAGCCATGGAAGGACAAGGTACTTCATTGGCTTCGACGTATTCGCTTATGGGCACGCGGCGTAGTAAGCTGAAAGAAGTTTGGTTGGTACATGGCTTTTATCGTTCCCATGTGATAACCCATTTAAGGTGTGTCTCTGACCGTTAGTCACGCGAGCATTACTGGTTCACCAATTGAGATGTTCTAATAAAGAGGATGGCTTAATGAGTGTTTTCCCACGTGAAACCTTTGCGCCTCTAGACGTTAAACCAACTACCAGGCACAGTCAAGCATGCTGTTTGCCGGTCACCTCAGATCTCAGAGACACAATCAATTGTCCCGCATCGCAATGGCATTTTGAAAATGTGAATTATGAATATCTTCCTAGCTAATACTGAGATCATCCTATCTAAAGCTAGGTATTGGGTATCAAGCACAGAGCACGACTAAAATCCTCGCACGTATATACTAGACTGATAGGGAAAATGTCAAATAAATTGTCAAGGCATCTAGATCCTGCTCGCTTTAAAGAAAAACAGTTTTTAATCCTCGTGGGTAGGAGGACCAGCGTAGTTCTTGTGTCCCCAAGCCCAGTACCAGATTCCGGAAACCAAGCACGCGAAGACGAAGACGACGGGAGCGTAGTTGACGGTCTCGGGGGTGACGGGGAGAGCGGAGGGCATGCAGAAGAGAGGCATGGCGAGGAGAGACCAGCCTGAGAAAGTTAGCGAGATATACTATAGTTAGAGACAGAGGACTTACCGAGAGCGATCCAGTTGGCGACGGCACCGAACGTGCCAAGGTAGAACTTTCCAGTCTTGACTTGCTTGCGACCAGTGAAAAGACTGATGGCGATGGGGGTGGCGTAAGAAGCAGTCAAGCAAATGACACCAACACCAGAGAAAGCGTTAAAGGCGGCTGATGAACCGAAGTAGAGAATACCGAGGATGATTTCGACAACCATGCAGAGCATCATAGCGTTGAGAGGAACGTCGAGAGAGGTGTTGACCTTGGACCACCACTTGGCACCGGGAATAGCACCGTCACGAGCGAAGGCCCAGGTGCATCGAGAACTGGCAGTTGTGCAACCGATACCGCAGATGATGGCGAGGATGATGAGAGGGAACAAAAGACCGAAAGCACCGCCTGAGCTGCCGACAGCGCTCTTGATGATGAAGGGCACGGGCTGGGCTGAGAGGACGACCTGCTGCATGTCGGGGAGGACGAACATCAAAGGAACGACGAAGAGGAGACCAGCGAAGGTGTTGATGAAGATGGTAGCGACCATGGCCTTGGGGACCTGAGTCGAGGGGTTCTGAACTTCCTCGCACATGGAGATGATCATACCAGTGGAAGAAGTGGCGTAGGCAGCATGGAGAAGACCGACCATGAAAGACCAGCCCTTGGAAGGCCATCCAGAGTTAACCTCAAAGTGACCAAAGACGAAAGCAGCATCACGACGACCCTCCTTGGCGATAGCGAGGACGCAAACGACAATAGCGATAACACCGGCAAAGGTCCAGAAGACGGCGGCGGTGTCAATCCAGGGAAGCCATTTGTTTCCGAGCGAAGAGACGGCGTTGCACAGGATGGTCAGACCCAAGAAGACGAGGAAGACCTGGTAGGGCTCGCCGGACATGACACCGACGCCGGGGCTCGACTCGAAGACATTGACGCAAGAGACGATGAAGAGGGCGGTTCCGAAGTTGACGGCGAGAGTGATGGTGATGTTTCCAACGATGTACAGCCAACCGCAGATCCAGCTTGCAATGCGACGCCATCGAGGAGGGGAGAGCATGAAAGCTTGGTAGTAGACACCTAATCACGATACAATCAGTTTAATTCACGGGGAGACATTTGTCACAGGAGAGGGAGGGAATGTACCTCCAGCTGTAGGATAGACACTGGTGATTTCACCAAGAGACGCAGCTACACAGACAATAATGAGAGAGACGGCGACCCAACCCCAGATAACGTTGACGGGACCACCGCCGACAAGAGGATAGGCCAGGGTGGTAGCGAGACCGTAGGGAATGGAAGCGAGGACGAAGGACATGAAGGCGACCTGGAAGGTAGAGCGGTTTCGCGACAGCTCAGCCTTGTAGCCCAGGTTCTCGAGGAGCTGATCGGCAGCTTCATTGTTGCCGACGGAAGCCTTTGAGCCTCGACGAGGCTTTTGCTCGACGACTGGATCCATTGCACCTGTGCTTGTGCTGCCCGAGTCGTGTTTGGACATGATGGCGGCTTGGAGAGATAGACGAGGGAGGGGTTGACAAAAGGGAAAGGGAAGGGAGGAGGAGAGGGCTTTAAAAACACAAGAGCAAGACAAAGAGAGGGTCGGATTGAATCTGGGGAATTGAAAAGTGACGGACGGGGCCTTGAAGAAATTTGGAGTAGCGGATTATCGGGAAACATGGGGGGGCCCCCTCCAGGCTATGTAATGGGTGGCAATCAAGCAGGGAATCAAGTCCCTCCCCCGAGACGCGTCCAAAAGTGGAAAAGAGTGGTTTTAGAGTGGGATGTTGCGGGTTCCATAGAAGGCCAAGACCGTTTAGTACAGTAGGCCCAGACAGCCAGGCTTACCAGGACCAGGTCAACTCTAGTTAAGGGTACCTTGGACGATGAGAACAAGGGACGGGGAAGAGTGATGATACAGTAGTCTGACTGACTGTTGGAACCAACAGCATTGAATCGAGAGTCTAGAAGCATCAGTTGAGATGGCAATGGTGAAGGCTCTTGACTAACCTGTACTTGTCTCACTCAGTACCGTATCCGATGCTTTCCTCTCTTAACCACAGCCATGTGCTCAGTAGTCTACCGCAATCAGTAACTTGCCGTAGAGAGATAACCAAGCCTCGTACAACCTTAGACTCTTCACTGATAGGTCCAACCCGGAAATGCCATCTTGTTTAGCGCACGCGGGCTGAACAGGAAAAGAGCTCGCGCGATTCAAGACAGTGAAGATGATAGGCTGCTACGTCATGAAAAGAGTGGAACCACAAGGCGGCCAGGCCGACACAAGGTTTCGGCATCAAGCTGGAAGTGGAAGGTAGATTAAGCTACTCTCAGGCAGTTGGCTGTTGGTACTGGCTGAGGTTGAATGCAGGCTACGTTACAGTTGAACGGTAGGGGAAGAAGAACGGTTCAGGCATTGGGCCAAGCTTTCAGGTAATTAAACCACCAGAGACCGAGCATCTGTGTACCGAGTATAGCTATAGGTGGCTGAATGTGAGATGTGAGTGCCATGTGAAACACATGCTGGTATCATGCAGGTCAATTGAACTGACATACTCAATCAAACAAGCCGAATGCCGGGTTTCGTGACGATCTCTCAGCTTTACTTTACCTATTTTGGTGAATATCCTGTATGTGATCGTCAGGGTATCAACAACCCATCCCAGTCTGCCATGATTTTGGTGTCTGCATGTTCTGGGGTTTGAGTTGAGGCTATCGTCAGTCATCTAGGATGAAACAAGATAAACATGCGCAATTGCACCCTTCACATAGATAGCTCTGGCCTTATTCCTATCTAAGAAGTCCGGCGACATTGGAGTCTTTACCGGGACACGTGACCGGTTAAGAGATGCGGATGTTGTGTTGATCAATTGATACGCTTGTCATGACGGGCCGTTCCTTGCATGCTGTTGCAGCTGTATGTATGTATGATAGGTATATGTGTGCCGTGCAGTCGTGATATCCTCGTGACTCTTAACCCCGTCCTCCATTGTAATCAGCACCACCAGCCTTCCTCAACCTAACAACAATATCCTTCTCCTCCAGTTCACTCTTATCCCCCGTCGTAACAGCAATGCTATGATGCGAAAGTGCCCTCTTAACATCCCCGCTCTCAATGCTCACGCGCGCCTTGCGCATAACCTTTGTATTCTCTCCAATCCAGACAACCAGTATAAACTTGACTCGCGTGCTCTCTTTATCGTTGGCGTACTCGACGCGCACGTAACCGTACTGGACTTGTCCATCGTCGAGTTCGTTGACAAGCTCTGCTAGACCGCCCGTACCCGTCTTGGTGAGCGACAGCTTGTTGCCGACAGCGGAGGCGTACGAGATTAGGAGCCAGTTTGTGCTATCCTTGTCGTCGCGCACGGCGTCGTAGGCTGCGGCTACTTCGGGTGCGTCGAGGCCGGACATTGTGTAGTAGTATTCGTATATAGGAGGAGGGTATGTATCGTATCGGTCGGTGCACGTATCGAATCAGATCAGATCAGGTCTAGGATCACAAGAGGAGGGAATAAACTGGGCCTGGTACGTAGCCAAGGTATCCAACAAGAACAATTGAAGAGACAATTGAGGGACAGAAAGAAAAAAAGGGTTCAAAGCTTGGTCAAACGTCAAACCTTCAGGAGGTCAAAGGGTTTGACTCAGGGGGCATTGACTGTCTTTTTTTCGCTTCCCTTTCCCCTCTCTTCCTCCTCCTTCGTCTAACCCTGTTCTCCTCCAGGGTTAGGGATCCATTGGGTTTTTTTTCTGCTCTGGGAAAAGCTCGGTTATCTAACAGTGTACGTATCTTCTCACTTACTATCATCTATTGGCTACCACTCAACAAGGTCTACTGTACCGTAGTAGAAGACAGGAGATGGATGATCCATATTTAATTACCAAGACGCTAGAAAATAAACGGACAGACTCCGTGAAGCCCTCGTGGGTTTTCCTTCAATTCTTCAGGGGGAGCTGAACTTGAACGGCTCCTCTTACCGGAGACCCGCCCCAACGCGAACAGACACGTTATGGGCATGGCCTGAGACTCGTCTCTCTCCACGATTTCATGTTGTTTTTTCGTACGTAACAAGACGATTAGCTATTCCCCTCCCCCGTGGGCAACTAGACACTTTAATTCCCCTTCCGAATGTCTAGGTCTTGTCCTGTGCTCAAGAGGGTCAGAATGAGGTCAATTACTCCTACTTTACCTGCTCTGTACATATTCTCTCTCCTTTCTGAAATTATTGCACGATGGCCTCCTGCAGCTAAGGCCGAGCTATGGTAATAACAGGGACCCAGATATCCAGCTCGACCATTATTCCTTCTTTGAGCGATACCGAACTCAACCCTTATCCACCCCCATGCCACTTCCCCATCTGCCCCCTTCCTTGAAGCTGATCAATACGGCAATAATCACAGTCTTTCAATCGGGCCGAGAAACTGCAGCGAGTCCAACGGCATGCTAAGCCCGCCCGTTTCACTGGGCTACGAGATAAAAGCCCGAAACACCTCTATTCATTACGTCGAGGTCCCATTATGATCCATAAATGACATTCAAGACTAAAGTCTGACGACATTAGCTTGCCTTCAATAAGAAGAACTTCAAACACATGGGATAATTATGCTACTATTTTCATGATCATCACTGCACGTTTAAATAAAATGCAGAAACCCCTGTTTTATCCTACAACCAACAAACATTCTAGACTCCTTCCCCTTTCTCACACAGGGTGTCTTTCCCTTGTCTGTGGCTTACTTGGCTTGCAGCAGACCGACCAAAAACACGTGCAAACTCCGACTTACCCGTGTCGCTCGCAGTGGATTAGACCCAAGGACCCGAGCTAGGATCCCCTTGGTCCCAGTGAAATTGACCCTATGATAACAAACCGCCGTCCAAGAGATTTAGTAATGGATAAGAAGGAAAATGGCTCATTTTATGTCAACGCTTCGCATTCGATAGCGCTTATACGCGCATTGGGAGTGATCCGCCGACGTCATATCTTAGGCGAAATTAACTGATTCTTGCGCAGAGGATAAATGTTGTTCCTCTTCTTGAAAGCTTTTCTTTCGCCTTGACAGGTTTTCGTTACGAGATGTGGACTACGATCGAGGCGATCGAGTAAGAATTAATAATGAATAATGCCCGAGAGGCTACAGCGACTCTGACATTACTTGGAAGCATTGCGCTTAAGCGAACCATGAAAATATCGCCGAGTAGCATCCTTGTGAGTGTAACAAGTTTGAATCAGAGACAACTCCGTGGCTTGCCGCTGAACGCCATGCACATCATGCAATGCAAATTCCCGGTAGATCATCTAGCTGCCGTTATTAATATCATTGTGGCGCAAAAGGAAGAAAGTGAAACGACTACTGTCTTCTTACTTAAGGAGTGCGGCATCCTCGTTAAGCGCTTGCAATAGGCTCACCTTGGCGACGCGCTTCTATTGTTCTAGGCCTGGACGTGTTACAGATTGAGATGATGAGCTGACTCGTTGTTCTTGGATGTGATTTAACCACTGATCCTTCGATTGCGATTCAGGTCTGGAGAGTTGCGCCTGTACTTGCAATCGACATTGAGCTTCTACCCTCAAAAGTCCGAGGCCTCAGGGGACATTGTAACGACTTAACTGAACTCATTGAATCATTACGTAACTTATTAACAAATGTTCGGTGAAACTGTTATTCTTGTTCTCGGTCAGAGTTACTGCCAAGTTCGCAATCGCTAAAGGGGTTATCATCGGCATTACCCTGCAGGCATGCTTTTGCCATAAGACATTGAACGATTTCATTCGCTCTTCACTACATATTGCTGATCAGGGTGAAGGGTCCTCCCGTGATTAAATAGTTCAAACTTGTATAAAAGGACAACAGCCATGGTGCTCCAAGTTCCACACTTGGTTGACCAGAACCTAACCTGTGGATGTTCCGAAAGAATGGTTGAATACGGCCAGTGCCATGTTGGATAATTGATTCTCCTATTGACGACTACATACTTGTAGAGTAAAACATGATCGCGGTCAAAAAGAAAGGAGGTCCACCCAGCTCCGTCTCGATTGCCACAGAGACTGAATTAGTAGTTTCTAGTTTCGCGCATAACGCTCAGGGAACTTGCCCTTGACATCAGCCATAACCTGGACACTGATATAACGACCCTAAATCATAAGATATTAGCGATGGAGGTACTTTCATCAATAACGTTGAACTTACGATCCAGCGACACATGTAGAATCCAATGCCGGCGAAGTAAAGGTGAGGATCTGACAAGTATTGATTAGCAACCTTCCACTAAAACCAAGGGGAGATAGGATCAACTTACGACCAGAATAAGTCACGTAGCCAGGTGACTCGCCTTCCTCGTCAACAGCCAGCGTACTCACATTCTCAAGCCTAGAAGCTGAGTCCTTATCGATGAAGCCAGCATCAGCATACTTCGCAGGTAAATCCTCATTCTTGTACCCAGTAGCAAGAACAATACCACCAGCCGGAATCGTCTTTGTCTCATCGGTATCCTTGTCATATACCACAAGTCCCTCATTCGTCAAACCCTTTGCCTCACCCTTAGCAATTCGGATCTTATCTTCGAGCACCATATCAAAAACCCTCTCTTGATCCACATAGAACGCTCGTCCACGTTCTTCATACGCACGACAAACAAGACAGACTTGCTTCTCTACCTGATAACCCTTCTCTTCAAGCAGCTTATGTCTTGGTTCCATGACTTGATTCAGCGATGCGGTCAGGCCATTGGCCATATCTCGCATAACTGCCAAGGGCATGGAGTTTTCTAGAAAGTCGGCTGCTTCAACGGGCATTTGGCCTTGATATCGCATTGAGATGATTGGAAAGAAGACATCAAAGTCGAAAAGTGTTGTAGGACTGCGCTGGAGCATGGTTACGCTCTTTGTGCCGTTGAGGGCGAGGTCTTTGGCTACGTCGTGGGCCGAGTTGCCGGTACCGACGACGATGACGTCGAGATCTTTGTATTGCGTTGCGTCGCGATATTCGGACGTGTGTTGGATAGGTCCTTTGAAGGCTTCCCGATTTTCGAGAGTTGGAATATTCGGGTTTGCTTTTGAAATGAGAAAGCCGTTAGAGAGAACAAGATTTTTTGCTTTGATCGTGGATGTATCGCCAGATTGTACATCCTTCAGATCAATCGTCCAGTGCTGGGCACCTTCGTCCCACGAACTTTTTACGACCTCAATACCGCCGAAGAAAGGAAGCTTGAGCTGCTCTACAGCTGAAGACATGTATCTCGTCAGATCCTTACCACCCATGTACTCCGGGTATCCTTCTTTGGGAATAGGAAACATGGGAAGCTGGACCATAAAGTTACTATGATGAAGAATAACACTCGAGTAACGTGAGGTAGACCAGTTACCACCTGCCTCAAGTTCCGTGTCAAAGACAGCGACATCAGCGCCTGCGGAATCGAGCATGATGGTGTTGCCGAGACCACTGCAGCTTCCGCCGACGACAACGACGTCTAGAATACCGGAGACATTGGGAAGACCTTGGGCAGATGGTTTGCCACGCTGGGAGCTGTCGATGAGAGATTTTGACTGACGGGGTAGTTGTTCGAAGGGATGGTCAACGAGTTCCTGGATGGCCGTGCTCAAGATCCAGATAAGCCATTTCCCATCAACAGGAATAAGCTTAGCCTGTCCAACACATTTAGAGCGCGGGTTATCGGTATAGAAACTAAAGGGTACATCAAGACAAGCAAGCGTAGGCGCAAGGCGCATGTACTGCGGTCCCATCCCCCACATTCCCTCCGCATCAGCAGAAATATCTGACGGATTACGTTTGTGGTCTTCAGAAAGGGTCTTCCATGCTGAGATAATTGCGTCTCGGCCATGGATGGTGCGTTTGTCGAATGTTAGTGTGAGAGAATCTCTCCACCACGAGTCTTCGACGAAGAGACTAGCTAGCTTGTCCCATTTTGAGCTGGTGATGGTATCGGAGAAGTCTTTGATGAAGTCGGCGGCAAGTTTGGTTGTGTCGAGGGTGTCTTCGCCTTCGAAGGGGGGGACGTTGGGAAAGCTGGAGGGAAGATCGGCGACCTTCGTCCTGGGGCGTGTGGGAAGTCCGACGGCCATGATCGATGTAGTGATAGAAGCAACAGAAGAGTATCTTTTGAAGAAGACTATTTCGTTTTCGAGATATGCTACACTCGGCAAAACAACAAATCGACAGCCTTTGGCAGGAGGCTGGGCTAATGGTTTTATATAAAAGATAAACCGAGTATCCCATGCAAAAGACCGGCAAAGCGGGATTATTAATCCCGTAGATATCCCACATCGCTGTTATACAATTCGGTCTATTGGCGAATTGGATTACTTCCAAACAGTCCGAGAGAGGTGGTGGGAATAAGCACTAACTCCCCAGGATCATATGAGATAAGCACAGAATCCGATATAACCGCGTACAAAGAGAAGAAGGAATCAGCCGAAACCGAATGCGTGGTAAGTTCTTGATGATGTAGCTGGTTAGTGCTGATATTGAAGGATTCGAACGGTAGTATGAAGTGTTGGGAGGTAAAGTTGTGGCCAATTGGATCTTACGGGTGAGCTGGGTTAATAGTGATGTAAGCCAGAAGGATTCAAGGATTCGATACCATGACGCATTGGGGATAAATTACGAGGTTGGACGTAATGCAGAGAGTTCATTATTGGTAGATCTTGCGCGATATCATGGGGTATTGACTGGGTATAATTCATCTTTTTAGTTCAGAGTTCTGCATTCCAGGAACATGGCAGATTGGTTGAGTTTAAGAGATAATATTCTCCTCTCACCACAAGACCACAAACAATACTAACATAATTCGAATTTCCTCAGGTAGTGTACGAGAAGGAGAATGCACTTTTTATTCCGCAGCGTCGCAGTCAAGTCGTGTTTCTCTTCGATGTATCGAGCTGATATTAACTCAACTATGGAAAGAGGGAGTAAGTAATAATAACTCAGTGACTTTGTGCGAGGCTGCAGATTAATGATATCAATGGATGAGAATTCAGAGATACTCCAGAGGTCCTGGTTTAGGATTACAAGTCGGATATTAGCCCTGCTATGTCCCCTTTCTAGATTATCTTCCAAGCCCGTCGGCACGTACCTCAACCCTTCACAAGATTAAAATCCACCTATGGCTGGGTTCATCCACGCGGCTGATCTTTCAATATCCACGGATCTGGTGAAGTTTATAGTCCTGCAGAAGGTAGCTCCAGCTCAAGGCGCCGTCCTTTCCGTAACGCGAGTTCTTCGCGAATCAACTCAACTATCGCATCATCATCCTCTGGCCTATTGTATCCAGCTGCCGTGAGCCGCCGTAGAATTGAAGGGTCTGGAACAAAGTCTCCCCAGTCTATCCGCCCCACGGGTAGGATGTTCGGATCCGCCCCATGCGCAAGAAGAAAATCAATCATGGGAAACATGCACTCGCTGATGGCGTGGTAGAGGGCAGTCCTGTTTCCAGAGTCCACGCCATTGACGTCGTGGCCCAACCTGATCATAAGTTTGACCAGAGGGAGACTACCTATGGTAACAGCCTGTCGAAGGCCGGTCATGACCTGGCAGCACTGCGACTTTTCGAATGCCAAATCACTTATAGCTCCCCGAAGGGAATACAACCATCCTTCTGCAGTGATCTCGTATATGCAGGATTGCAGCTGTGGTACGGCATCGAGCAGGATACGGACGGTGACTGGATGGTGACGGAGCACGGCCAAATGCAGAGCCGTCCAACCTTCGTTGTCTCGCTGCGACGCAATGTCTAAATCGTACTCTAGGGGGACCCAAACCGCATCGGGGTGACCCATGTAGGCCGCATAATGCAAAGAAGTCCAACCGCGGTCCGTTGACTTGAGCAGATCGAATTTATTCATCTGGATAAACCAGTGCATAATCGAAACATGTCCTCCGTTCGCAGCACAATGCAATGGTGACGTACCATGAGGGCCTAGAGCAATGGGATCAGCGCCAGCATTCAGCAGCAAATGTACAATTTCCAAGTGGCCCTCTTCTGCGGCATAATGTAGTGCGGACCAACCATCGCGATCACGATAGTTCGGATCATACCCTTTTTTGAGTAACAACCTAACGATGTCCGTGTGACCGGAGGCCGCTGCTTCCTGCAAGTGAAAGCCAGACGAAGTCTCAACCAGTTGAGCAATCATTGTAGTAATCGTGGCCCTTCCCATTCGTATTGCCCAGGTCAACGCGGAGGCCACATCTGTATAGGACACACCGGTTTCCTCGAACAACAGTTGCTGAGTTGCATCTTTCTGTCCAGCGATCACAGCCCACAGGATCGATGAAAACCCAGAGTCGTCGGCGATATGTCGATCCGCGCCGTTGTCGACTAAGACTCTCATGCACCGGACCAAACCTCTCTCAGCGGCGTAATGCAACGGCGTTTGCCCATCTTCGTCCTTGGGGTTCATATCCACGCCGCTTTCAGCCAAGGTAGCGATCAAATCTAGATCTTCTTTCTGCACTGCTCGGTAAAGTTCAGACAGTCCCTGATGGTCTTCGCCCTCGATATTGAGCTTTATATCACTCTCGTCGATTTCTTCGTTATCTGAAAAGTCTAATAGTTCGTCGTCCAGTATGCTACACATGGATGTACGTTTAATCCCAAATGGTCCTGTGGTGACTTCATCCTCTAGAGGTTGATCACTATCAATGTTCACGTCCTCGTCGCCGTCAGTGGGTAGCTTTTGTAGTGCAAGCAGAGCAATCTCCTTCATGTGACCAGCGACATGTGACTCGAGAGCCTCAGTGGAGAAGATATTACTAGATCCAGTATTATCGGGGGGTTGGAAGTCATCCCCGAATGGGCATTCCAGCACCTTATTCAGGACGGGTCTCTGCGCAGCATTGCTAAGAGTCGCGGCGTATGCCTCAGGGACACCATGCTCCTTGATAGAATGTTGTCGATATTGGATCTCCTGGTCGAATACCATAGGATCGTGAGATGGAGCCCTACACTCCCAAGTCTTTTCGTGGGCAGTTTGCATATGGTTGGACCAAGCCTTTGACGTTTCAAATGTGAGAGGGCTGGGCCCGTGATGACATGCTTCCAGGCATTGTGAGAATATACAGATAAAGGGCTCTAGGTCTCCGATGACATGCTTACTTGGTGATATTAGCTACGGTCTGAAAGGAAGAAGGGTCTACTTACTGCCATAGCGATGACTTTGGCCCGTTCTTGAACTCTATGATAACACCGCAGTAGGGACACTGCTTTGTCGGTGGTATAGGGGGAAACGATAGTTTGTTATTGACGATAACGGATTTAGCACGGGGAACTTCAGTCTCAGATTTGGCATATAGGGCTGCGACTGCACTCTGTCGAGCAGTAGTTGCATTCGTTACTGGCGCTGGGGAAGGGGCCGGCATTTTGCTGACTGTCGCGGATCTGGAGAGCGGGTTTGGTGCAAATCGTACAGTTGGGGTAGTCTCGGCAATCTTGGGAACTATGATGGGAGTTGGAGTCGGCTTCGGGCTTTGGATACTCAAATCAATCTGTCTTCTATGGGAGTGTTGATAGTACAGCCGCCGGAGTCGCAGGGCATTGGCTTCAGTTAGAGCGGAGCGGAGCGCCTCAGGTGCCTCTGGAAATCGGAACTCGATATAAGATTTAGTGTAAAGGCGCAACTCCTCTATTGCTTGGTTTGCCTGTTCATCGCCCGTGAACATCTTGATCTTTCGGGCTCGGTTGGCCTTGGCAGATTTTCGAACGGCGTTGGATAGGCGGAAGAGCCGTGTTATTGTTCCGCCTATGGTCTCAGTTATCTTTAAGACGTTCCCTTCGGCGGCGTCGATATTGCTCTCTTCATCGCTTGAGTGATCGTCAGTCATCATTGTGTCTTCAGATTCGCCATGTAACGAGAGACGCCGTCTCTTTCTGCTTGGGGTTCGGGGTGGTCGCTGGTCGATCGGTTTCACTAGATTGACTCTAATTAGCCTTAATATTCGACGTGGCATGTATAAAGAACACCTACAGGATAGGAGGGTATCGCAAATAAGCTCCAGGAGTTGGTGTATAATATCCGCGACTGTAGGACTGAATCTCAGTCTGTAGTCCAAACACACATTGGGCGGTCCGTAAACATCCATATTGGAAGTCCACAAGGAAAACCTTGCCAGCTGGTCGTCCATGATGGTGGGATCTGGTACAGTGTCCGACATAGTCATATACTTATTGAAAAGAGATTGACATTGTGTCGCATGCTCTGCAATAGTCGGTCCAATGTCATCTTGTAAAAAGACATCTTCCATGGCCTCCCCCGAGGGCTGTAGACTTTCCATGATGAAGTAGCGTGATTAGATGGCACGAATCAAGTAATCTCAAGGTAACTATTCCAGGCACCACATAGAGACCTAGCAGGGGTCTCCTCTGAGTGCGTGTTTGATATGTCTAAGTTCTTGGTTATGTTCGGTCCCCGCTCCCCTCAGCATTCCAATACTGGGGGAGTGTCCTCGTTACAGCGATCATACCACCATTTACTACAGCCGACAGGGTCTTTCAGCAGCGAGACTGAACTCACCGGGCAATGCAGGTAAGCGCCTCGCGGTGCCGGTGCCTCTTTCCAATTGGTCCACTGTTGACGGTTGGGTTGAAAATAATGCAAGAACAAAGGCACACACACAACATTACCAATACCTCTATCAAAACCTGGACCAGGCAGCAGTGGCAATTGATTTATGTGGCGTATCTTGATTCGTTGCAACGCACCTACCGAGTGCGGGCGATAGTAATAGAAACCAGGCCTCTCTCGACAGTCTCATCCTCTTGACAACTTCGACCGGCTCCAAATAAACTCGGTTACGAGCGTTTCGGACTAAAATGACATCGCCCAAGACATATTTCCTTTGTCCAACATCCACTATCATTCCTCCACCACCAACAGGCACATTATGTCTCGGGTCTATTATCCGCTCCACGTCAGCGCCGCAATACCCTCTGAACAGAGGTAGCGTTGTTCCTGTGACTGACGAATTCTCATCTGCCGATGAAACGGACTGGAGAAAGACTGTTTCAAACGAGAGAGGACAGTCTCTGGGTGTCTATGCACATTTCTTGCAGGTGGCTACCGGTGGGCTTTCCTTGGGACCCGAGGTGAACGCCGAGCGCAGCAACAGAACAGAGAGTACGTTTGCTTTTGACAAGTTGACGACGCTGGCTTTCGAACCAACCCAGACGTACGTGGAAGAGGCTATCAAGGCACCGGCCGTGCAATCCTGGCTGAAAGAGCTCAGTCAGATGCTCTCACCCGTCAATGAGCTCTTCATGGTCACGGGTATCAAGGTCGTCAAGGGCGCCAGCATCAAGTACTCTATTTCACAAAACACTAAGGTCAAAGGAAATGTTGGTGTCGATGTTGCATCGTTGGGCACAACGTTTGGTCCAAAAGGTCACTGGACTAGTACGAACGCTGAGACGACAGAGTCCAATCGTGAGGCCGAGTTCGTGTTCGCGTTCTGTGTGAAGAGATTGAGGTTTGGGCGGAGAGTAAAGCTTCAGGAGTATACAAAAGGTGCTTTTATGGCTGTTGGTGGAGAGAAGAACAATGATGAATATGTATTTGTTGAGGATGTGCACGGAGATGACATCAAGACTGCTGAGCTTGCTTTCGATGAGACTGAAAACACGGACGTGTATTGTGTTCGGCCTTGAAGGTTTTACTATGCTATAGCTAATGTCTGTATATGTTCTTTTTAAGATGTTCAATCCTTGCGTAAACAAACTCCCTCGTTGAGCTGCTATCAAAGAGTACATGAGGTGTGATATAGTCATAGCCGGCTCCTCGTCTCTGTCTGACCATGCTCTTCAAGACTGCGTCCATAGAGCTGTCTATTTTTAGCCACGGCCCCAAACGGTCATCTTCAGCAGCGACATTCTGATCCTGCTGCCGAGCGAAGGCAAGGACCGATGCGGCCAGTCCGGCTGCGATGGGCGTTGCGACCGAGGTTCCAGAAATGACATTGACGCTCTGATCGTGTCCGTTTATACCAGCCGGCCAATGAGAGGAGACATGCTCCCCAAGAAGGCTAAAGTTAACATCTGTCTCGCTCGCCGTAGGGTTGAAGGAAGAAGGATTGCCGTTTCCATCGGTTGAATGTATACAAAAGACACCGGGCCACTGAGCTGGAAAGGATCTAGAAAGATTTGCTCCATCGTTGGATGCTGCGGCGAATAGCAACGTCCGTTTGTTTAAAGCATTAGAGATAGCACTCATCATTCCTTCATGCTGTTCGCGAATACCGAATGACATTGATATGATATCTGCGCCCCATTGTTCAACAGAGTAATCGATTGCTTTTGAAATGTCATCGTAAGTATTCGGATCCAGAGATTCTTGCCTTGCGACTCTGGCGACATATATCTCAGCACACGGGGCAACTTTAAGCAGGAGGCCTAGAGCATGAGTACCGTGTCCGATCTCATCTCGAATGTCGTGTGGTTCTGTTCCATGTATGAAACTTCGCGCTTCCTTGATTCTTGAGTTGGGCAGGAATGGGCTTTCTGGGTCTAGTCCCGAATCCAGAATTGCTATTCGCACTGGTTCAGTCAGGTCGATATCAAGATCTACGAATCGAGAGATCGAAGACAGTAGACTGTCCATCCACTGTTCTGAGAGTCGCCTTCTTATGGGATGTTAGCGATAAGGTAGTCTTATAGTAAATGGTAGGTGCCTTACTCTTTTTCAGAGCAGGTCTGATGGCTTGCATCAAAGAAGGTCAAAGTCGGCTTTGATAACTTATCGAAACACTCGTGATTTTGCTGTCCCAAAGAAGGCTTCGTTGATAGCAGAACTTCTGAGTGGAGGGATGGATAGCTTATGGGTAGTGTATCAGACACTAAGCGGTGCGGAAAAGCCATTGTTGACCTCTCTGCGTCAAAGGGAGCAGGTTGTCGTGTACGCAGCCGAATAAGCTCTTGGCCAATAGAACCCCAGCAGGATTGGTTTTGTATGGAACTGAATGATTTCAAGTCGTCCAGTCGAATGCCCCATGCCTTGAAAATCACGGCCTCGAGCCGCTTGACAACATTCTGATAGAAGCGTCGCTGAACATTGGCATCCTCGAAGTCGGCGGACTCTCCAGTGGGATAATAGTCCCCGATAAGACATGCCTTTGTGGCAAGGTAATAGTCAACGCCGGCATTGCTTTCCAAGTCTGGTAGTTTAGCCAGACAAGTATAAAAATCGTCATTGACGCCCTTCTCAACAGACGAGTCCTTGGCTTCCGCCATTAGCTCCACAGGTAGACAGTAGTGAAGCTCGCACAACAGTATACCCAGCGCCAACACAGTACTGTTTGGATGAACAGCATGCTTAAGGGCATCAGAATCTTTTGTAAGTTTGTTACCTCGAGCTGGAATGATAGGGATGTGCTCCAAAAGCAGAAATGGTTTTGTAATATCAGGAAGCTCTCCATTCTTCATTGGCTCAAAGAAATGAATTTTCGAATAATCGAACGAAAATGGCAACCACGGTGTTTCCAGATATGGGAGAAGTGCCGAAGCTAGAGTGACAGCCAAAATTCGCTTCCCCTTGAGTGGCAGTACCGATTCACCACGAAGCAATTCCTTCTGCCGATTGAATAATGCTGATAGGGTTACTGTCCGGGATATGCGGTCACTGGAGAAGGTCTTTGGTCGTGGCCGAAGCTTCTGGAACACTCCGTCCTCTAAAGCAAGGTGTAAACAATTTCGCTGGCCTAGGGAATCTGTGATACTCTGGCATATATGAGTAAACTCGTGAGGGTGGCTAGGTATGGGCTCGGACGGACACCGCGACATGCTGTTATTGAAGTCTCTGCACGGAACGTATTAGCAAAGAGATCTAACAGGCAGTTTCTAAAGCCTACTTGACCGTGATTTTGCCTTCTTGTAATGCTGTCGCAGGTACGGATCGCACTCCAAAGAATACCTCGAAGCTGGCCTCGGCTTCAAGGCGCCTTTTGTGTTGCGGTGGCGATAGTTGAACAGTTAACCCCGAACAATTTTGACAAACGCAAACCCAATGTCTTCGTAACGCGTTGTCCAATCTCAACAGATGTTGCCTCAGCAGCACTGCAAATTCGGCATCGGGCTCTTCGGAGCTAAACTCGTTACTTGGCTCTTCGCGGGGTAGCGCACGGCGCTTCTTGCTTTCTTGCTCCAAGTTCAAGAGTTCAGCTATAGCATCGTCGCATTGTCTTCCTCTTTTCCTGCGGTGTATGGGTGTTCTGGGTTTGGCATGCGGACCAGGCGTTGGATTTTCGGCCATTCGGCGGAGCGTTGGGTACGGCTCAGATCGAGATTGTCTGGAAGTCTGTTTCGCAAGTCCTCATTAACGGGCAGGCAATTAAAGACCGATAGACAGGAAACATGGTGTTTCCTGTCAATAGAACACACTTACTAAGTCTATCTCTTGGTCGCAGTCGTCTTGGACATAATTTTCGAGTGCGCGCAACGTCCTTGTGACGCTTTCCGGGTCAGCTCCGTCAAGATCATCCTGCTGTAGAAATGAATCTGCCCGTAGCCAAGCCTCGCGTTGCCGCGATCTCAACGATCCAGGATTTGCCGACGTTTGCGAGGGTCTTCGAGTAAATATTGCCAGCATGGATTGAAGGAGGCTTCGGGAATCGCTATCGTCGCCCATTGTCGCACATCGAAACTGGAGAGTGTAAGAGTTTCGCGGGGGTTCTTTGTTTGGGGCAACATTGCTCGATTGGCGGCAGGGCTCAGGGCACTGATGAGATCAGGCTGTATGCGCAGTTGCGCACTATCAGGACGCCACAGGGGTGTGTGCCCATCTCTCAATCACAGAAGACATCATAGCGGTCAATGTCTTCTACAAAAATACTGAGTTGGTTTCCAACCCTACCAGCGTAGAAGTCATACATGAGTCGAATTGATAATTGAACTTTACCCTGGACGTTTCCACTGCCCCTAGTCAGGGACCAACAGGGAACAAAGCGTCTTTTCCTACCCGGTCAGACAGGGCTAGCAGCGCTAAAAGAACTTAGACTAAGGAAATGTCCCGTCGGGACTTTCGTTGGATGGCCGCCATATCTACGCTACTGCCCTCTACTAATGGGGTTATCACCAATCACGATTGTCCAGTGCTGGAATTATACACGACGCAAACTTGCGACCATGTAGGTGGTAGTAGATTCAATAGTAATCATTTCTTTAAGAGAAAGGTCTTGGATATTAGATAAAACAAATGAAAGTAATTTTGACAAAGGAAACAAGGCATTAGCCCCAGTTTCTCTACAAAGCAATATCGGGGTTGAACTCCAAAGCCATCCAAACATCGAGGTTAGGTCCACTACCAGCCTGCCACTTGTGGTAAGGGTACGAAACAGCATTCTCCTTGTTGCGCACAGCATTGCCATACGAATCACGGTACCACATTCCACCATGCTCATAAAGACGTGGGAGCGCAACATGGTCGAAGTCCTTCTCGCTGGTAGCCTTGGTCTTGCCATCCTTGAGACGAGACATGCCGCCGTTACCAGTGCCAGGAGAGAGACAGATGTGGATCTCCTCGAAGATATCGCCGGAGTGGTTGTGTACGCCACAGTCGACGTTGGTGCCTACCATGGATGTTGGTGAGATAATATTATGAAGAGATGTGTGGACTTACCAGCTGTCCAGAATTGCATGTGTGCAATCTCAGTCTTGTCATCCGCGAATCGGAAGTGGAAACCAGTCATGTTCCAGAAATCCTTACCCTTGAAGGCTCCTCCGAACCAGAGATCCTCAACCTTCTTGAACTTCAGAGCCTCAAGACCAAGACCGAGCTTGTTGAGTTCAAAAGTGGTCTTGACAGGGACATCTTCGGTCTTGGCCCACTCACCATCCTGGCCAGTAGGGACAAGACGAAGAACGATAGCACCGTTATCGCCAGCATTGAAAGTGCTGTTTTCGCTGGTAACGGGTGTAATAGCGGGGAAGCCCGAGTTGCCGAGTGGCTTGCGAGTATCATCTCCATTATGGATTGAGCCATACAGGACCTTGATACCGTCTTCCTTCTGAAGCTGAATCTTGCCATTCTTGGGATGAAGTTCGATACTGATGGCGTAGTTGGCTACTTCAATGAGCGGAAGCTTCTGCGACTGCTGCACCTCATGAGGTCGAGCGAGGTACACAAGACCCTCGTTATCCCAAGCGGTGGGAACGATAGGAGCTTGGGTTGGAGTCTCGGAGGCGTACACGGTTTTGTTCAGATGGAGAGTTGTTACCGGCTTGGGCTCCTCGTAGTACTGCTTGACGTTGTAGCCGATGGAGACGAGATCGAGTTTGCCGGCGCCGCCAAAGTTACTAGAGTTTGTCAGTGGGGTCTTAGAGACGGGATGTTGGGGACTTACCCGATTGCGATACGAGCGGAAGATTCGTCGGCGATGCGCCATTTGGCGAAGATGCCCTTTTCGAGATCGATGGGCTTGTAATACATGATTCCCTAGACTGGTCAGATTGTAGTGGCTGAGAGGGATTGGATCTACCTACCTTCAAGGGGTGAGGACCCTGAGCAGGCTGGATGATCTGTCAGTATAGCCTCATGGCTTGGATCGAGTGCTTACTTACAGGAATAGACTCATCCTTATCATCTCGATCAAGAGGTCCAAAGAGCGCAAGCAGGAACTCATCGTTACCGTCGCCTACCATCGTTAGCACACTACTTCTTGGTCCAAGACTTCAGCTTACCATCAAAGTCAGCACAGACAATGTAATGGCCAGGTCCATCGCCCCTCTTAAGTCTCTGGTTAGGCGTGCCATAAGTATCAAGCACATGCCTCTTCCACTCGACATTCTTAAGACCACGGTTGGTCTTAGTGTAAACACACGCCGAGATTCCGTGGAAAGGATCCAAAGTAGCAATGTAAGCGAAAGGATCATCACCGAATTTGCCGACGTCCGCGCAGCCAGATCCCCAGTGGTCGCCGGAGCCGGGGGATAGGGAGTTGGGGAGTTGGCGGGGTTCTTTCGGTTCGCCGATGCCGATTATGTCGCGCTTCCAGACGTTGTCTTCGTAGTGCAGCCAAGTTGTTCCTTCGCGGGAGGAAATGATCATGGAGTCGAGACCATCTGGTCCGTCGAACCTGGGATGGTTAGTTGTGGGAACTTGATGGGGTGGGATGAGGGGACTTACTTCTTTTGGGTTACTTCGTGGATGACGGTGAAGTGCTCGTCGTCGATGATGCTTCGGGGCCACTCGGTACTAGAAGTGTCAGCTCCCGTGGTCTCTTAGGCAGGATTATGACTTACGCTTCAAAGACATTCTCAGGTGCCTGAAATCGGATGATAGGGATAGGAGTAATCTAAGACAAGTCAGCAACATCATCCACAACCCATAGTTAGAATCAGGCTCACCTTATCAGCCTCACCACGAACAACAGAAGCAGCGACAACCTCAAGGAACGACCTGTCAACGTCAGTTACACTCCAAATACGCTCGTTCGATTGAACTCACTTCTGGGTAAAGTAACCAGCCTTCATGCGATGCATAGCAGGCCATCGTCCAATCTTCCTCTCCTTCCACTTTCCATCACCAAGCTTATCGCGACCAGGGTTCTCAAGCCAGCTAACCCAACCACCAGCCATATCACACTTGAGCATGAAAGGACCGTAGGTATGGCAGATGATGAGATCCATGAGACCGTTCTTGGTGATGTCGCAGGCTACGACGGCGACGGGGCTGTCGAACTTGCCGATGAGATGCTTGGTCCATGCTGAATACTTAGTACGAAGATCGAGGTGAGAAGGTGGAAGGGGACTTACGTTGGGTTACTTCCGGATTGTGATACCCGTTGGTACCGGCTTTCTCGGAAGCGGCGTGGACGGCGATGGGATTGTCGATGAATTCGATCTCGCCGGAGACCAAGCCGGAACTAGGATACTGTGAGCTGGATATCTGCAAGGTAAAAAAGGACTTACGTGATGATACCGGGAACGGGGTCTTCCTTGTCAAAGTGAAAGGTTTCAACCCAATAGCCATCTGAACGCTTGTCCTCGATGATGTTGGAACCAAAGGAGGGCTCAGCGATGGTAGGTGGAGACATGATGATGATCTTGTAAGTGATGGTGTTGAGTAAATGAATGACTGTGATGATTTAATGAAGCTGTTATAGAGATGGTGTGACGAAGCTATTTATACAGGTCGCTCGCCTTCAACTACCGCCAGAGATCACATGTAAAATATCCTTCGCAGTCCAGGCTACGTCTCGTCGTCCTGGCAGACAGCTCACTACATTTGCAACTATCGCAAATGAAGTCCTTGTCTGTTCAGCCGCACCGCAAAGAGTAACGACCTAATCGTGGAGAAACGCTTGCATGCCAAGTTCTTGAATCCATCATCAGCCAAAATGCCTTGTACAGAAGAGCATCGTCAGTGTTATATCCAATAGCATGCTATTGGATATAACGCTGATTGGACAGCAAAGAGTTCAATGTTTCGCGGTCGCGGAGCGTTTCTTCACTTCCCACCAGTTCGTCTCAGATCCCCTCTTGTGCAGAATGTCGCTATGACCATGGCGTTACTCCTAGCCTTCTGTAACATCTATTCTTGTTGCAGAACACGAACACGTCCCTTCAAGATCTTCAGCCGCAAACCTACCTGGATCAGGGTACTGGGCTACCAAGTGCCGACAGTCCAATGCCCCAAGACCCTGAAACATGCCAGACACTGATCAACCAATCGGAGAGAAAGCTTGGCTTGAGAATGTTTGAGGGCCTCAATTTCAAGACTTTGAGGCTTAGTGGAAATGACATATCCCTTTGCAACTGGCCCAGGTCTTTCCGATTTCGCAGTTTGGCTCCAGGTTAGTAATGCTTCAACGTAAGAACCGGTAGTCCGGTATGCGCCACGGTACGAGCCGATTTTAGCTCGTGAAATTAGTGCGACAATCCTCAGGGTCTAACGGTGACGAAGTGACTTGGGCTGAGCTTTTGAACTGATACCGAAGCTGGATGCGAATAATGGTCAAATGCACCCAGTGCAATTGACGTTGGATTACAGGCAGCCCATGATCTTTGAGCACATTTCCGGTATCATATGGGCTTCTGCACTTGCTGTCTCTTGGTCTGACGAAAAGTGACGATTCCAAGACCTGCAGCGGTATTTGTCTCAACGCGGTACGGGTCACAAACAGTCACATACCAACAACATCTTCAGCTCCCGAAAGTCAAGCCATGTTAGTTCAACGGTACTCAGAGTAATATCGAAAAGTCATATTCCCCCCCCAAAATAGCTAATACGCCGAGTCCCTACAAATAATGCCCTCGATGAATCCCTCACGTCAACCCCAACTCGGTCAGTGAGTCCTTCTGTCTTTGAGAGATTCATCCGAGTGCCTACAATTCTTCACTTCCCTTTCCAGCAACTCCGCTTATACGCCGCCGACTACAACCCCTCCCTCCAAAGACTCGTAATTCTTAGCGTGCGATGCATTCAGCTTCCTCCATCCGGCAGTTTCACGTCAATCAATCAATAATGTTAGTCACTTCATTACCACAAATCCACAGCTGCATATGTAAGTGAGACGAACCACAGCAACATCAATCAGAGTTACAGGATTAGTTACACGACATGGTAAGCTGAACAACCCAAACATTCTCGCATCAAGTATTAATACAGAGCTTTCTTCTCTCAATATCCACCTTCTTCATCACTCACTCACACTCACTTATCTAATTACTTACTTGAACTACCTTCATCATGGGTTGGGCAGAAGACGTCAAGATTCGCGATCCCTACAACTTTGTCAAATCCGATGACTTTTTCCAGAGCATTGACAATGGTTCTACAAAGGTCAATCGTCCCAAATCAATCAGCTTCAAGGAAAGTGATCAGCTTATGAGCGATGGAACCAAGAATCCTGCTTGTAGCCATGGACGCGTCTTTCGCTTTAACGATAATTCTCTTCTGCTGATTCAATTCGTCCGCCCCAAGGTTTGGCAGATTCGATTTGATCCTCATAATGAGAAGGGTGATGATTTCACCGATTTCAACACGTAAGTTATCTGCCTGATTGAGAAGTGGTACTGGGCTGACGGCGGTAGTCGAACCATCATCAAGGACACCCTCAGCTCGCTTATCAAGACCCTCGATGGTCTCGAGAAGGTGTCCTGGGACGTCGAAGTCCTCGAAGACCCGCAATACATTGTCTTCCAATCCGTCCTCAACCCCAACACTCCCAACCGTCAGGTCCAGCTTCAGATCTACATCCAGCGCGATCCCTTCCAGATCACCGTCGTTCGCGTCCTGGAGAGCCAGCCACCTGCCGAGAAACTGCCTGTGCTTCAGAAGAAGGCCATCCATGCTGACAAGATCGATTTGCATGAGACAAAGGGTGCCCAGGCGGCCATCATTTGGAAGACTCGACCTAAGGGATTGATGTACACTGAGCGTGCGACTGTTTTGGCGGTTGAGAAATCTGTTACTGCGGACTTTATGGGATTTGGTGAGCAGGGTGGTAAGCATCTGTTCAAGAAGAAGACGTACATGAACTACTTCAGTAAGTCACACTCCCATTGATGAGACGCAATTGATCAAATACTTACTGTTGCAGACTTCGATAACATGCGATACCAGAACGTCTACGGTAAAGGACCCCTCGATGATCGTGAGCCTTTGTACCACTCCGAACCCTTCTGGATCGAAGTCGACTCCCACCCAGGCTACCGCTCCCAAGTCTCAACTTTCATCGACAACTACTCGCACATCTGCGTCGACGTAGGCGTCAAAGAGGCAGGCGCGATTCGTGTAGCAACTCGCTTCAACGCCTTCCGCGCCATCATGGTCGCTGGAGACAGCATGCAAGATCTCGTCTCGACCTACACCTCTATCGTTGGAAAGCCCCGTCTCAAGCCCCGATACGTCCTGGGCTACCACCAGGCCTGCTACGGCTACGACAGCCAAGAGTCTGTTCTTGAGTCCGTTGCTGAGTACCGCAAGCACGACTTTCCTATTGATGGTATGCATATCGATGTTGACATGCAGGATGATTATCGTACTTTCACTATTGATAAGCGCGAGAAGCATTTCCCTGATCCTGTCAAGATGTTCAAGACTCTCCGTGAGCAGGGTGTCAAGTGCAGTACCAATATCACACCCTACATCAGCTCCATGCCCAGCGATAGCTACAACACTCTCAACGAGGGTCTTGACAAGGGTCACTTCATCAAGGATGATCGCGATATTGATCCTACCGCTCCTAACTACTGGGACCACCGTTATGTGGGCTGGTCTGTCGGAAACCAGATCTTCTTCGACCCTAACACGAAGAAGCCTGAATACTACCAGCCAGATGAGTCCAAGTTTGTGGATACCTTCAACACTCAAAAGCCTTTCCACGGAGGTGTTTTCTACGGTTGGGGTAATGGTCATCCTGGACATTATCCTAACTTGAACAACAAGGATGTGCGAAAGTGGTGGGGAAAGCAGTATCAGTATCTGTTTGAGTGTGGACTGGACTTTGTCTGGCAGGACATGACTGGTCCTTGTATTGCTGAGGAGTATGGTGATATGAAGGGGTAAGCTTTCACACTCTGTCACTTGACTTGATAATACTAACATCGATAGTCTTCCCTTCCGTCTCAACCTCGACTCAGATGGCTGGTCCAAGGACTCCAACAACGCGATCCGCAAGAAGGCCATCGAGATCTGGTCTCTCTACAGTTACAACCTTCACAAAGCCACCTACCACGGCTTGAACAATATCCACACGATCTCAGACGACCTCAAGTGGCGCGAGAACCGTCGCAACTTCATTATCGGCCGCGGCTCATTCGTCGGTAGCCACCGTTACGCGGGTCTCTGGACCGGCGACAACGCCTCCACATGGCAATTCCTCGACATCTCCGTCGCCCAGGTTCTAGCGCTCGGAATGTCCGGCATCACCATCTCAGGCCAGGATGTCGGCGGTTTTGAGTTCGTTGACTCTGAGCATGACTTTGTCAACCCGGAACTGCTGATCCGTTGGTACTCTGCTTACTCGCTTCTACCATGGTTCCGAAACCACTACACCAAGCGACGTGACTGGATCGATGGACCCAGAAAGGGAACCATGAGGAAGGATGGTAAGCTTTTCCAGGAGCCTTATGCTTACCAGAAGCATTATGAGGAGAATGGTTGGAAGTATCAGGGTCGTGAGAATATGCTTTACAGGGCTGTTCTTCCTGTTTGCAAGTATTTGATCAGACTCCGATACAGTCTCATGCAGCTTATGTATGATGCTATGTTTGAGAACATGATTACTGGTCTGCCTATCGCCAGAGCTATGGTCATCACCGACGATATCGACCGCAGTCTCTTCAACGCCGATGTAAGTCCCCCGTCACTATACCCACACTCAACTAACTCTTGCTGTTTAGAACCAATGGTACACTCGTAGCCAGTACATGGTCCGAAATGACCTCCTCGTCGCCCCCGCCCTTATGCAAGAAAAGGATCGCGCCACTCGCAGGCTCTACCTCCCTTACCCCGACAAGTGGTTCCCCATGAACCTTCGACCCGACGATCTTGGTGTTCCTCTGAACAAGGCCGCTAACGGAGGAGACCACATCGAGTACGACTGCCGCATCAGCGCTGATGATGCTCAAATCCCTTACATCACTCCCATGTATATCCGTGAGGGTGGTATCATTCCTAAGATCGCTGTCCGAAACTATATTCCTGATCCTTCTCTGCCTGCTCAGGATCCTAACCCTATCACACTTCACGTTTACCCTGGAAAGGACAACGTAAGTACCCTCTGAGCCTTTGGTACAAGCATGATCACTGACTATTCAGGACTACGAAATGTTCCTTGACGATGGTATCTCTCGCGACTCAGCCCCCATCGACGGACACAGACCCAAGGTCAACGGCAAAGCCACCGACGAAAAGGCCGCCAACAAGTACTGCAAGGTCCTGATCACTCAGAGGTCCGCACCCATGAACGATGCCACCGGCGTCAAGTACATGCGCAGCATCGAGATCAAGGCTCCGTTCAACGGCTTCGGCGATCTTTCCGCCATCGTCGGAGAGGAGTACACCATTGCTCTCTGGCACGAACCTACTGTCGACATCAACACTCCTCAGGTCAAATCTGAGAACCGAGCTGTTACTTCGCGAACTGATGCTAATGCGCGGGTTACTCTTGTTACCCTGCCTGTTGACCTTGCGCATACTGAGAAGGGTGTTGCTTTCAGCTTGACTTATGCTGAGATGCCGTGAGGTATATGTGATGGATTTCCTTTGTCATCTCTTCTTCTCTCGGACTTTTGGACGTCTTTCGAATAGTGGTTTTGTGTGACTAATTGCACGAAGGAAACTTAATAATAAACTCAAATTGTCATTGCACTTTGTGAAATGCATCTTCGTAGAGGTGACTGTTATGGAAAGGCCCGACCTGGGAATTTCCAATGTGTTCTTTTGTCTATTCGCTTTGAGTGGTTTTCGTCTAAAGAAAAATTCAATGCTGTATGAAGGGCGGCCGTTGTGCGTGATCACTGTTGCCGTAGTCGATGTTGTGTGGAAGAAAGTGAAAACCCCGGAAAGCATTGACTTTTACGATCAGCTTGAACCTTTTTCTTTTTCTCACAAGGCAGAGAACCTAGGCAAGGCGAGAAGCAGGCTCTTGTGGAAACATCAGAGTCATAGGCTTCCAACTTATAGTTCGTTGGAAGCAACGTTTTCCTAATTGCCATTGTGTTTAAACTTCCCGCTATGCAGTTGCTAAGCCTAACAATACAAGGCAATGAGTGAATTAATACAACGTTAAAGAGAAAATTCAATTGAAACATGAAGGTTAAACATACAGTCATGTCCTTTCTTTTTAGTATAAATATAAGGTAACCTAACCATGGGGGATTTCATTCCACACCAACTACCCTTCATTCTGTATCTCTCAATTCAGAGCCGCTTTTGCGTCATATCCTACATATCTCCTGACCTTGAAAAGCACAAAGATGCAAGAGCTCTACGACATGGATTCTCATTCCGAAGTTGTGGCCATAGAGTCAGTCATCAAATTGACGTTGACCACGGTCTTAACAATATACGACTCAACACCTACCCCCAATTGCCAATACAAACTCGAAAATCAACAAAAGGACGAATCCGAACAGGAAGAGTCCGAGCAGGAAGAATCTCGCGAACTCACTAGCCCACTCCTTAACCTCCCGAAAGATCTCAAGATGTGCATCTTCGATTATCTTGATCCCATCGACAGCACATGCCTCGGCTTAGCATCTAAACATCTGTATCCCACCTACCGCCACAGATTTCCCAACCCTCTTCCCCTCAATCACCTGGGAGAGGGTCAATTGGCGCTCGAGTGGAAGGATCGCGTTTGTGAACGTGAGCAAAAGCCCCGCATACCATTCTGCTGGAAATGCGGACCATGTCGTTGTGAGCTGCAGCGCCATATCAAAGACTTTGTTGAGCCCGACGCTCTTTTAAAGATTATCAAAAGCTTCTTGAAGAGAATGGGACTGCCTCATCAGTGCAAGGAAGGAAAATGCGCTCTGGATGACATGGGATGGCCTCCTAGTACTAAGCGCCCTTGCAGATGTTGGCATTAGTTGGAGCATCATGGCTCATGTTTCGACATGATGCTTTGCCCTATCCCGATATGGGCTTTCACAGGGAACCCTCACCCTACCTCTCGATGGAAATCGTCGACAAATAAGCCATCATATAAGGGTTCTGAAGATATCTACACTTTGAATGAGGCATCGTGACTGCTCTGCCGACACGGTATCGAGGAAGATGCATTATGGTTCTTGCATCTATGAAGAAAGACAGTGCTTCTATAGACAGCCTTTACATGTTGACACACAACAAATGGCGACTGCTTAAGAAGCAGATAGCACACACCTAGGCAGCAGGTCATTCAACATTTGCTTGCTCGGCTCCTTCTGCAGGATAAAGATTGAGTTGCAAGTAGAAACTTGTATATTCTTGCAATTAAATACGATAATATTGCTATCGTATTCCATTCTTCTTCAACATCCTCTGTGTAAGGCCTTGGGCATCATACGAAGGCATACCTCATGT
Organism: Fusarium incarnatum; assembly: GCA_004367075.1. Lineage (NCBI taxonomy): Eukaryota > Fungi > Ascomycota > Sordariomycetes > Hypocreales > Nectriaceae > Fusarium > Fusarium incarnatum. The sequence goes on along the minus strand of QGDZ01000208.1, from coordinate 67,369 downwards.
ATAAGAGCTAGCAATGTAATGTCTCCTTTACGATCGAATGAGGTCATTCTTCATAGCCTGCCCTATACACGTCCTTAGTATGGCGAAAAAATATATCTAGGGCTGTGTAAAGAAGCTGCTTGCGTGGCCTTCGACGAAGCTGAGGCTGTGATGTGGAGAAGGATTGAGTCAGTAGACGTGGGGAAGTTATATTTTTGTTACTGTAGTTGAATCAGAGTTGGAGGGCGATTGGAGCCCTGAGTATTGTATCACTATCTTTGCGACTATTGACACTAGTTGGTCGTTGTCTTTTTTGTTTTTACCTCATCTAATTCCACCCCTTATACGTTCACATACTTACTTCTCATTTTGCCCATCATCATGATATGTCATTGCAAACCCACTCAAACCCACTTCGTAAGTCGTCCGATGGAGAGCCGTGTACCTATCAGATATGGGCCTGCAGATCATGGAGCCCTGTCTGGCCAACCCTTGTCGAGCATCTCCACAATCTTTGAGCCCCATTAATGATCTCCGGGCGTGCGCGCATCACTGTTTAGACGCGCGTCAAGCTCACTGTGGGTCTTTCTGGAATATCTTGAAGAACATCTGGATTTAGATGACGACGACTGGAACAGACTACATTTGTCCAGCTACTGAGATAGTCAAGATGTTATCAACAACTTTCACGGATACCATTTATTTTACATTTCGAGAATAACTGTTTTTGACTGTGCTTTTATACAATTGATGAGAAATCAGGACGGAGGATGAACGAACAAGCAGGAATTCATGGTGTAACATTGTACATGATCAAAGATATGGGAAACCACATCTTATGTTATTTCCATCATGTATCCTCATTTTTTATCCAAGCCCCTACTACCTGGTTACTCAATTTATTTCCAAAGTTACTCTCAAAGGTAGCTTGTGATGATCAATACATACCCTGTAGACGCGCTTTTCGTAGATTTCCTGCACAGAACCCATGAAGTGGTTGACAATTTTAGGTCGATGTGTGGCTGTGAGAGTGCTCTTCAAAAGGCCTAGAGTGTGTACTTGATGCCCTACAGTAGCTTCAACTCTTCTTCCTCTGACACGCGCCATTCCCTTTCTTTTTCTCCTCCGTTGACACACGCTTGGTTATGATACTGAGAAACTGGATTGGTAAGTTTTAGCTGCTTCCAAAGCATTAATGGTAGTGTTCAAACATCACTTACCCCGGGATAATGCGTTCTTCCTCTGTCGTCGCTTGTACGCCCTGTGGGTTACTCGACCACATCTGACTAGGCATTCGACCAGCGAAATAGCACCGTTGATAATGATGCAGATGTTATTGCAAGCATCAAGTGCGTCACCGATGTCGTTGGTCATTTTGAAGGATGGTTAGTCGGAAGGGCGGATGGCTTTTGGTTGTAGGTTATTGATGTTGGTGGAAAGAAAGGAAATGCCAGAAGGATGGAAGCATGAAAAGGCATTTTGTACAGCCCGAACTTTATGTTGGAGTAGGGTGAGAAGAAAAGGTGTCGTGCAACCATTGGAGTCATGATGCTTCAAACTGTAAATTGTTGACACAAAACCTTGTGCTCATAGGCAGCTGCCAACCCGCATTAGCCCTGAAAAGAACTTTCATATACCATCATACACACACATGCTCTAGAGGATTTGCACTGGCCGTCATAACTAGTATTTCATCTGAAACGCCACCATTGAGAAAGCCGGGGATATCACTGCAGACAACACGATCGGCCTGAACCTCAGCTGCCGCCCTCTATTCCAAGTTTATTAGAAGTTAACGGACGTTATCTGTGATCAGACACCTGAGGATTAGGTTTCCATCATGACTTGTAATTTTAAAACACTATTACTCCAATGCTTGCACAATTTCCTTTGCATCCTTGCCTTGTGATAAGACACGACCTGGTATAGCTGGCTAGAAGTTAGACGGGTTAATAACTATCAGGATTGCCAGTAAGTGTGTTAATTGCACAAGCTTATGGCAAGGCACCATGACTGGTAATTATACCGAGTAAAGTCTCTTGTTCGTTGTCAATGTTGAGTTTTGCTTTTGTCCTCCTGTAATGGATATGGTCATACTGCAATTTGACTCTTCCATCAGAGCGTCGTGAGTCGCAATTAGCTTCATCTCTTGATATTAGAAACATTTAGATCTGATGTTGATATGCAACACTTGCCGGTTATGCTATACCGGTCGTGATAATGATAATTCGGGTCTACCTGAATAAGTCTACAAGTTTGGAGCATTATTACTCTGATACCTGCGTAAGGGCTTTACATAACAATTCAAGCGGTAAGAATATAGTTGCTGAAGCCTTATTCAATGTTAACTCTTGTCGATTTGGATGTGGTACCAAGTCCGGGAAATTCCCGTGTTGGTGCGGAGTGGTTCCGCTGATACTTCTGAATCCATTGCCTTGGTTATTGCAGCGAATAAATTATTGACTGCCTTTCTGATGCAACGCTGACTTCTGAGTCAGGTATTAATTCGCTACTGAGAGATGGGAAGCCTCAGATCGAGTCATGAGAAACCAGGTGAGACAAGACAATTCTAGATCGTGACCCCTGTCACATCTCACCAATAGCCTCAACGAATCCTTGCTTTTTCAGCCAGCTACAAAATGGGAAGTTCCGCAGGGTCCAAGACATTTAATCGAGACATTTCTTCAATTAGAACGCCTCGTTTCTTCTCATTTTATTGAGCGGTGAAGAGATAGCAATCATGTCGACTTCTCTAGATGCCGGCGGGTACAACATGGGAGTAGGAAAGACCATCGCAGCATCCCGGGATGATCATCGATATCCCCTGTCCGCTGAAGATAAGGTTGAAGCTGTCCCAGCGCGATGGTCCCTGAGCGCCGCAGATGACGGATCTGCAGATATTCTTTCCGTATTCCCAGCGCCAGGTCAAACAGCACCTTCATACGCAACCCTCCCACACATGGTCTTCCGAGATGCTGAGCTACCATGGGCTTACAGAGCCGCTAACGATGAAACAGACCCTGGAAGCACAGTGGTACCCCGGTTCGCTCTGATCATCTTTACTCGCGATGAGCTTGAACTTGAGTTGGACGAGCAGGCCTCATTCTTCGGGGATGCGGAGGCCAAGATAAACGACACATTTGGCTGGGATGTTTCTGTTGGTGATCTTGGATCTATCAATGATCCTGCACTGGCCAACTTTATCCCCGGCGGTTAGCGATGAGGATGCTGGAAACAAGACTAGCGTCATTGCTATTCGCAACGATCTGTTCAAGGATCTGTTTACGACCAAGTCTGACTCGGAAGGACAAGCACTCTTCGATATATCACCCTTTCGGTTCATGTCGCATGTGCGCAGGGGGAGAAAAGACAGTAAGAACGACCCTGCTTCTTGCAGCGTTGTTATCTCTCACCGGCTGGGGCCCGATGATATCAAGAACCCTACTCCCGTGTTCGCGCACCTAGTCTCGTTACAGGGTCTTCACAGACGCCCTCTCACATCGATAGACGGAAAGTCCCGTGTTATCTTAACCAGTCTGTACAGCTGGCCTTACAATGCCATACCGCCAAACACGGTTGATCTTGGCACTTCTTTGACGAAGTTAGACTTATCGATGCTCGGATCCGGGCACCGGAACTTTGACCAGAGTGACAGTACCGCTGTGTTCGAAAGACTCAATGAAGGTTACACTCTCGTTCGTCACCGAACCCAGACGGGTGAGCAAACAGCCGCTATGTACCGTGGTCCACTCGTGCCAAGACGGGTGCCGTATCCTTTGGACAAGGATGCTGCCAAGTTCGACGGAGATTTACGGATCTACGATCCGAATCTTGGCCTTGTTGATATCTCGTATGCCAGCGCTTGGCAGTTGGGTAAAGCCTTGGCGATGGAAGACAGCAACTTCACGACTGCGCTATGGAGGCTACGTGGGAGATCTCGAGCTCAAGGGCCGGTGAAGACCTCGCATGGCTCCAAACATGAGGTTGTCGCTGGTCTGTCTGGTTTGATCGATGGTCTAGATGCAAACATTCACTCGATTCCAGATGATGACGATTCGAGCTTCATCCAAGAATGGGTGTTTAATCGTCTCCTTCTCGGTGGTGTACCAATACACTATCTGATCTCTGATCAATCGCATCTACCACACGAGTCTCTTCAGTTCTTTCATATCGACATGAACTGGACTGATGCCCTCGTCGACGGTGCGTTAAGCTTGGCAGATAATCTCTCCAGCCAGTCGGACAAGGGCAGTTTACGCACAACGATAAGCCAAGCCCTGGATAAACGGCAAGTTCCGTCTTATGGATTCATACTACGAAGCGAGACACTAGTACAATTTCCCCGGCTGGCAATAAACACCGAGCGCGGCTCCGTTGTCGTTCAGCGCAAGCTAGCAGACAACACTATGCTCGTTTTGTTAGACAGCCAACCACGTGGCTCGGTCGGCCTCATATTTACACCAGTGGATCAACCAACATTGACCGCTGCTGCGGAATTCCTTCCCGTCGATGGAAATCGTGCGATACCCGAGGTTGAAATTGTGAACAGAACCAACGGCAATCGAGTGCGATATCCGAGAGATGAATTGTTTGACTGGGAAACACGAACTCTTAGAATTAAGAATTACATGGAGATCGTCCAGGGCAACAGGCTGGAGAGCAATGATGAACCAGCGAATGCTGTTTTAGCTTTGCAGTTGGAAGAGACTGGCTGCACTATCAAGGTCGATCCTGAGGAGCTAGAGAAGAAAGTCTTTGAGGAAAAGACTTTTTCCACGGCTGGTTTCACTTACAACAAGGATGATATTTTCTCACTGGCAAAGGAGCCATATTTTCGGCGAAGTGCATAACCTATAGCTAGTAAGGGCGATTTCGGGTAATAAGACAAGATCATCGTGCTTCAACCCACAATACAATGGCAAATCTACCCTAAAGCTTCCGAAGAGTTCTCGAACTGTGAAGTCATCGTCTTGAAATCTCGCAATTACGATGGAGATTCAGAGTGATCCTTATCGTGATCCTTCCCGAAACAGCAAATCTATCCATCGGATCGAGTTCTAATCTTTATCTTCATCATCACGTTGATCTTCGTACCACTTTTACTGTAAATCTTCCTTCAACAGGACCGATTCCCCAGTTCCTGCATGTCCCGACGATATCTGACAGATATCAGGAACAGAAAAAAGAACTCAATGCCCCCGGAAATTCGGTCCGCGCACTGACTTGCTGCCCAATGAGTATGAAACCGCAGAATGAAATACTATTTCACCGATAACAATCTCGGATAATCGCGGGGCTATCTAGGAGAATTGAAGATCTACTGTAGATCTTGGCTTTGCTTGGATAATCTTCGCTTGACTCGAGCTGAGATAGCTGAGCCAATGACATTGACCTGAGACACCTCCCCTGCTCTGCCTGCCACTGTTTGTCCCACTCGATGAGGCTTGTCCCACTGAGTCGGAGCCTCCATGGGGAGGGATAATCCTCGGTGCTTTTTGACTGAAACAATCTGGAGTCGCAATCGGACCGTCCGTAGAATTTCTCCGTGGGGGGTTGTATTTGTAAAGATCGACATGTATGATCCTTGACCGCGTAATCACCCTTGCGACATGCCGTAGATCAATTGTTTATCCATCCTCCAGATAAGATTGTAGAGTTGTATACAAGCTTAAGAACCTTACTGGATAAAGCTTCGTAAGCACTTTATTTCCGACGTTACATATACGCGTCGACCAATGGTGGCTCATTCCACCCACATGTAGCAGATACTGTACTATAGCCCAAACATAGAAACTTATCATCTCTTCTCTGTTCTCCATAGATGTTCAATTGTGGCAGTGATGTCATGACGCGTCTTGTAGCCTCGAATCAAAGAGAAAAATCTTTTTCGTTTTGAATCTTATCCGTGCTTCTACGTGCGTCTTTTTTAAACTTGTTGTAAAAAATGCGAGAGTCAAAGCGATGTTGATCAGTATCTGTATGTCTCAGGACAAAGACCCGCTCTACACGTCAAAGTGTCAGTGGGAATTTTAACTGCCGACCATCGTCATTTCTAGAAGCTTTAGTGGGAAAAATAGTGCTAGGACCTTATATCGCTTAGACCGAGCGGTTTAGACGGGTTCCATATGTGACGACTCAAGCAGGTCAAGCCACTGGACTGGGCCACTCGGTCAGTGACGAACCCCTGCTAGCGAACTGACAGTAGCCACAGTTGGTTCGCCGGGTAGGGGAACCGATTGGGAAAGCAAGCTTAATGCCTTGACAGGTTTCAGTCATAGTCTGTGCCTGCAACACTGTGGACCATTGGGTTCGTGAGGCTAATTGCTCGGGCTGTGATACATGCCCGTGTCCGAACTGTAACCTTTGTGGTGAAATGCACGATATATCAGCAATATGTAAGAAACTCAATAAAGTCCAGCCTCAAAATACGATCCTGGGTGGGATTATCCCACAGTCTTGAGTCCTTCCCAGAAGAGCCGGCACTAGCGTTCGGCAGTACAACCCACCAACCTTTCCTATTCGGGCAGTGACATGCAAGCCAAGAATACGGTCCGACTAATAGCAGAGCCGCAGTGGAAATAATCCCAGGACAGGCCCTGTCAAGATCACTCTGATATCTAAGAACACGCAAGCACGGACTGTATTACACCCCTTTGCTAAGCACGGCAAGTGATAGACACTCAAAGAGGATACTATTACCTTAATCTTGTAGCGAAACAGGCAGCGAGGCAGATTGGGCCATGTAAACTGTGTTTGAGAGGCAGCTTGCCAGAACGGTCAGACAGGATCGTCAGGAGAGTGATGAAAGTATATAGACCGTGAGGCAAGTCACTTGAGTTTATGTTAATCGCAAAAACATTGAGATCTTCAGATATTCGCTAGACGATCTGAGACCATCATCACCAACAAACCTCCGTCATTCCTTTGTTCTCTTTCGTTTTGAGCCTAGCTCACCCTCCCCTCGTAAGATGGAACAGCTGATGCGCGAGCTCGGCCATGACAGCCAGTCTTTACGAGCCGACAGAGCACAGCTATTGGCTGCGCTCCCCACCACAGGGGAGTCGTCTACGCGGCCTCTCCAGCTCCTCCACGATCTGTTGAAAGAGGAGTCTGGACCATGGCCTGTTTTTGCCCTTGTCAAGTGTCTTACGAGAGTATACAAACATCTTCCCGAGGATGTAAAAACTGGAAAAGACGAGACGTCTGCTCTTTTGTTAAGAGAGACGTCTGACTTGGTCAAGGCTTCATATTCTTCCCTTGCGCAGTTTATTGCGCCGGAGAATAAGCCTGCGCTGAGGGCTTCTAGTGGTGGGGATGTCATCTCGCATCGCGAACTTCACAACTTCGTCAACGACTTCACACTTCCTGTCGACACAGGGCGCAAACCTGTTGTGTCTATCGCCGTGCCGAATGGACCTCTACTAGCAGCTACTTGTATCGCTGTGACGACATATTACACAGCATCACCGATCAACCCCGCCGCAGGCCCAGAACAATTCCGAGCCGATATCCTACAAGCGCGAGCCGATTTTATCTTGACGACACACGAAGAATATGAGAAGCTACAACTCAACGCACCATGGGTGTCGGAGAATGGGATCAAGGTGTTTGTCGTTGATTGGGTCGTTGGACAGGGTCTTTCTGTCAAGACATTAAAAGGTGATGCGGTATCTGCTGGTTCGGACCGTGTCGCTAATAAGGCTGATGACATCAGTCTTATCCTCTTCACGAGTGGTACATCTGGTACGAAAAAGGTTGTGCCTCTTACGACGCATTCTATAGTCACTGGAGTAGTGGCTGTTATTGAATCATGGGGTCTTACATCAGAGGACATTTGTCTGAACATGATGCCCTTGTACCATGTGTAAGTCTACCACGCCACTCTCCAACATCTACTAACGCTCTACAGTGGTGGTTTAGTACGTAACATCTTTGCGCCCATCTTCGCTGGCGGCTCAACAGTATGTTGTCCCTCATTCGACGCTAATCTCTTCTGGGACGTCGCCGAGACTATCCAACCGACTTGGTACTACGCTTCTCCATCAATGCACTCTGTCATCGTCGCAGAAGCAGCTGCCCGACCTGAAGCGCTTAGGAAGAGCAGGATTAGACTTGCTTGCAATGCTGCGGGTGGTTTACTTCCCTCGTTGGCGTATCAGCTTCGTGATACCTTCGACTGTGTTGTTCTTCCTAGCTACGGAATGACAGAGTAGGTCATCAATCAGTTTTGCCATTGAGTTCTCACTAACACATTTAGATGCATGCCCATTTCTACTCCGCCACTGGATTATCGCCTTGACCGCGAGGGTACATCCGGTATCAGCACCGGTCCCGAACTCACCATCCTCGACTGGTCAGAAGACGCCGTGCCAAATGGCACAGTCGGTCGCATCTGTGTTCGCGGCGAACCAGTCTTCCCAGGCTATCTTCGCCCTGATGGTACCTACGACAAGTCTCCCTTCAACGCCAGCGGGTGGTTCGACACTGGTGACTTGGGATACATGGATGATGATGGCTACCTTTACATCACCGGTCGCAGCAAGGAAGTCATCAACCGCGGTGGCGAGCTTATTTCCCCATTCGAAGTCGAGAACGCTATCATGACTTCTTCCCGATCTGTGGACTCGCCTATCTATGGACGTGTATCGCAGACTTTGGCATTCTCAGCGAGCCATGACGTTCTTCAGGAAGTCGTCGGTGTTGTGCTCGTTACACCACCCAACGTCCCTCGAGTTGATCTCCGAACTCTCCACGCTGCGCTGAAGTCTTCTCTTCAACAAGCTAAGTGGCCTGTTCTGATCGCCTACATGGACGACGTTCCCAAGAACAACGGCAAGGTTCTGAGAATTAGCCTTGGCAAGCGCATGGATCTTCCCACCGTGACCGATGATACGCCGCATATGGGACGACACTGGGATGCGGTCTGTCCTCCACCTGATACGAAGCTTTCTGTTTCAATTGAGTCGCAGCCTTGTCGCGTGGACTATCACACGCTTTCGAGTCAGATCCAGAGCGTTGTGCCTGGCCATGTCGATGTTTTCTGTCTTCAAGGTTCTGATGGTGCGCCTCAAGCTGTCTTGGCTCCCAAAACAAGCGACATCACTGTCGATACCACTGTGACGAGTAACATTCGTCATGAATTGGTTGGTCTGGTTGACAACTATGCTATCCCCAGCGAGATTCACATCCTTGACCGTTCCCTTCCTCGCAACTCCTCCGGCGAAGTCAACATCGAACTCCTCCAATCTCAACTCGACGAGTTACTGCAAGCATCAATGAAGCAACTTGAGGGCAGCACGGAAGGTCTCATCACCAAGGCTTTTGCCGAGGTCTTGTCTCTTCCACCATCCGACATCCCTCGCGACGTGGACTTCTTCACTCTTGGAGGTGACTCTCTGCGCGCAGGACGTCTCCTCGCTGCGCTTCGCTCCGAGTTCTCCATCTCCATCCCCATCACCACCGTCTTCAACGATGGAACTGTCGCCAAGCTTGCCGCGCATGTCGATGCGAAGCTCGAGGCTAAGAAGGAGGGCGGTGATCAAGAAGACACTGTTGAAGGCTGCACCAAGACGTACAGCTCTACAAACCCTCTTCTCATGATCCTCCAACTCGTTCCCATGATGGTAGTCTATCCTCTCCGTCGCGCATTCCAGTGGACATGTTTCTTCGTCGCTTTGGCATACAGTCAGAAACTCCCCACCAACGCCTCCGTCCCAGGTCGTTTCGTCAACTTGGTCGTCTCCATGCTGATCTCCCGCATCGTTACCCGCTTTGTTTCTCCATGGGTCGGTATCATTGCGAAATGGCTCATCATCGGACGTTATCGCGAGGGTATGTATCCTATGTGGGGACTCTACCATACGCGGTGGTGGTTGGTGCAGAAGATTGTCGCTGTTTGCGGCAAGGGCTTCTTCAACTCTAATGACCTCACTCTCAGGGTTTACTATCGTCTCATGGGTGCTTCTATTGGCAAGAATGTCAAGCTTAAGGGTGCTGCTATTGGGGAGTATGATCTCATTTCTATTGGGGATAATGCGAACATTACCGGATGTACCTGTCGTCCTTTCGCTGCTGAGGGAAACACTTCAATGTATCTCGGTCGCATCAACATTGGTGAGAAGTGCACTGTTGGGTTCTCTTCCATTGTGGTCCCAGGTACCACCATGCCAGCCAATACTTGTCTGGGCTTCAACTCTTCTACTTGGGAGATGCAAGATGCCAGCGAGGAGTACCGCGATCAACTCCCCAGCGAGCGCAAGTCGGGGCACTGGCTTCTCAACATCCTCTTGACTTTCCCTCTGAAGTTGCTCGCCATGTTCGTCGCTGCCCTTCCATGGGCCGGTGGTCTCGTCGGTATGGTTCTCAACAAAGCTTCCTCTTCCACATCTCCTCTTCGAAGCAGTGTCGATTGGTTCTGTCAGCCTACTCGTATCGGATACCATTACCTAGCTCGCGTCGCAGGCTGCATCTTTGGTCCCTTCTTCCTCTTCGCCTTCGCCATGATTATCAAGTCTCTTCTGGACTGTGTCTTTGGTAAGCTCCGTGCTACATCTAAGCAAGATACTTCTACCGTGTCTGCTTGGAGAGCGAATCTGATAAAGGAGATTTATCCTACGGGCAAACTTCATGATTTGACGAGTATGTTCGGTACGCATTACGAAGCTACTTCTATGGCGCTGCGAGCGCTGGGTGCGAAGGTTGGTCAGCGTGTCTATTGGCCTGGAACTGGTCCCGTTATTGGTGACTATCATCTCATTGACGTCGGCAACGACGTTGTTTTCGGCTCAAGATCTGCTCTTATTACTTCTGATGGTATTGGCTCTGAGAAGATCACTATTGAGGACCGTGCTATGATCGCTGATCGTGTTAACCTCCTTCCTGGCGTCACCATCGGTGAGAAGGCTACTATGGGCTCCGGTGCTTTGACCAAGCGAAACGGTAACTACGCTCAAGGTACAACATACGTTGGTTCTCATGGCGGCGATGCTATTTGTCTGTCTACTGGTTCTAGCACCGAGAATAGCGCCCAGTCTTCCCTCCGCGAGATGCAGTATGATGAGAAGAAGTTCCACAGTGACTCTGAGCCCAGTTCTGGAAGTGTCACTGATGAAACTCCCGACAAGGACGCTCGAGCCCAAGATCTATCTCCCTTCGGACGAGCCTTTTATCTCAAGCTTGCACCGTACCATGTCCTTGGTCCTTTCGCCATCTTCTGCTACTCTACCTTTTTCGCTGTTTTTACCTCTGTTTACTGGGACGCAGCTAGTATTTCCTCGATCCAGATCGTTCGTGTGGTACTTGACCAGCTCATCAGCACGCACGCTATCTGGTGGAAGGATCTCGCCGCCATTTTCGTCACTATGCTCATCGCCATGGCTGTTCTAACCACCATTCAATCTATTCTCGCCATGGGTATCGTCATTGGTTCCAAGTGGATTCTCATGGGTCGTCGAACACCCGGTAACTACGACTGGGACAAGTCCTCCTACTGTCAACGCTGGCAAATCTTCCTCGGTATTGAACGTCTCCGAAGAAACTGCTACGCAGGCAACGGCATTCTGAGTCTCCTGACCGGCACACCATGGATCGTGTTCTACTTCCGTCTCCTCGGCGCCAAGATCGGCAAGGATTGCGCGCTATTCGCCAACGGCTCGCCCAGTCTCATGTTCACCGAACCCGATCTCATTTCTCTGGGAGACCGTGTAGTTGTTGACGACGCAAGTGTGGTAGCGCATATTAACACACGAGGCAAATTCGACTTGAACAGGGTTGATGTTGGAGACCGATGTGTTTTGAGGACTGGAAGTAGACTTTTGAGTGGAGCTAGGATGGAGAATGATAGTTGTTTGTTGGAGCATACGCTTATTATGGGTGGTGATGTTGTTGATGAGAAGGCTACGATGCAGGGATGGCCTGCTGAGAAGTTCACTCGTAAGAGAGTTTGAGCCTGGGTTTAATGGGGGCTTTTGTGTTTTTGCATTGCATGGTTGGGTTAAAAAGTTTCATAGACTGCTTTTTCTGCATATTGGCGTTTTATTTAGACTTTTCATTATTGACTTCATTGGATTCAACTTTACCTCTGTTGTGACTGCTGGTGCCTGATCTTGAGTTTCCTGTATGCACTACCTAGGTTCTGGCGGTGACACGTCCGAAGACGCCCGCAATGGGTACTCAACAAGACAACAGTTTTGATCATGACGCTGTGGCATGTACTGGTACAGTGCTGATGAACAAGGACCTGATGGACAGGTGGCAGATGCCACCTTCCTGGTTCAGTCCAATCATGGATATGATAGGGTGAGCCTTCGCATGAGTGACATGCATCTTTGATGACGTCGCCGGACTTCTGGTAGGATGCGTAGGGCGTCTCGCAACGGCAAGTCGGCTAAGTTCTCCTGAGGGATGGGATGTACTTGAATGTGCTGGGTCTCTGCTAGTAGAGCGAGGGGAGGAAGATATGGAGGAAGACAAGCGAACGATTCATCGATGCGACCCTTCGTTTGGATCCCATCTACACCGTCCCACGAATCCCAATACCTCGATTAGCACACTAGTAATTGCCGCGATTCAGCCCGATAACGGCTCAGGCGTAGCGCACAATCGAAGTCACGGAGCTCGCTTCCCCTTAATTGCTCAGCGGGTTGCCCAGAGGAAACGGCTTTTGGCCTCAGATGATCTCGAGGGGCAAACGCAACCCCTCCACACCTTTGAAGCAGCCTTGGACACCCGTCCTGGATTCTGGTATCCAACGTGATTTGTCAACAGTAGCGTATTCCCCCATTTGTCGAGGGGATCATATTCCAGGATCCATTGGACTTCCCATATCCGTGCCAAAAGCGGGCAATCAGATGAGTGGGACTATTTCTGGAGAAATGGTATACACTCGCACATGGCGGATATTTGCGTCCATTCTTTGTCAGGCCTCCTCCGTCAATTTAAGATGGCTAATCGAGAACCTAATGCCTTTAAGGTTCATGATATACAATCGGTCCCTTCCTGAAGGTGCGCGCAGCATCCCATGCGCTCGCTCAAGGCTTACTATCGCACTCAGATTGTCCCACATACTTCGAACACCGCAAGTATGCGGTCGACAGAGTTCGTGGGACTCATGTCGGGTTTCTTTTGTGTTCGGGTATGATCGCGTAAATCACCGTCGATCTTCCACAGCCCGAAGAAATGATCCTCGGAGGCGAATGTTGCGAGTTGTATGCCGTGCACATCACCGGGCTAATGCTCAGATGCAGAAGCAGGGCACTGGTCCATAGTCATAGTAAGTGCTTCCAGAGCGTGAGGGAAATATCTTACTAGAGGCGAGTAGATCTGGTCCATTTCCTTTCGCTGGTTGCAGAAATCTCTGAGTTGCGTTACGGCGTTGGCCCGCGGTGATGACTTGTATGACGACCCATGTCTACTGACCCAGGTACCTAAGAGGATTGTCGGCATTGCTGGAGACATCTGACAGTTAAACCGACGGTCGGAGTCCCACGACCTGCCATGCTGTTGCCTTGAATGTAAATTTGACTTGGCTACTCTGATAAAATTTCAACAGTACTGCAGTCTGGATAAGGAGGGCAATGGTGTTCCAGGTTATCCATTTTTATTTCTAACTTTGCGCTGCTTAAATTAAAGTTCCCAAACATCAACTTGTGATATCCCAAAATTCAGAGATAAACTCATCTTTACGCACGATCATATAAGATTTTTGCAGATATTTATACCTTTCCAAGGGCATTATGACTCCTTTGCCCACAAATGACCTTTTTCCCCTAAAATTAGGTTTCAGCTAGGCATAGAATACTTTGCTTTCATTCGATTCTTTTCCTCTTCCTTCCACCAACACCAACACCAACACCAACATATCACAAAACCACTCAAGTCCACAATAGCCGGCCTTCGCCTAACAACCAAGAGATGCATCTCACAGATATGGGAGGAACTTTATCAGTCATAAGGGAAGGAGGAAGAAGTCAAGCTGCTGCTTCAATGCTAGCGTTGGAAGGGGGGAAATCGGTCGGAAACTAGACTAGGCGTTATCTAACTTCACAATACGAGAATACACTTTGCAATAAAATCCACACGATAAACTTAGATGGACTTATTTTCCAGGTATAAAACGGAGTCCTTCCCACTCAATTCAGAAGACCAACTTACGACCATTTCGATTCTACAAAACAAAACAAAGTACCACAAACAAGCACCACCACCATCACCGCAATCTTTACCACAGCATTAACTTCACTTATTACGATCTCCCCAAAAGTCGATACCCCCATCGCCATGACTCGAAACGACACCTTGCCCTCAGTCACTCCCGGCTACGGGCTGAACATGTCAACCTTCACCGCCGCCCCCACCCAGCCACAGACGACTTCATACGAGGTCGCCACACGTTCCCTCCTGCAATCCCACTTCTCAAAAGAGGAAGCCAAGCCTCTTATCCTGGGAACACAGGAATTGCATACCCTCGGCAAGATAGCCACCCACGAATTTGGCTTATTTACAGCCATTGTGGGCGATGGCTCAGGGCGTATCGCTGTCGGGCGATCACGTGGCGAGGTGCAGGCATTGGCAGAGGCTGTCACCTATCCCTTCGGTCGAGGAGAGCGGGCTAGGAAGATGGCTTGGTTGGAGGCCATGGGAGAGCATTACGAGTATTTGGCGAATAAACCGGCTGGTCATCTTCAAGGGTCGTACATCATCAAGTGCGATGAGCTTCAATTCCGTCAAGACTATCATCATGGCGAAATGCAAATGTTGTATATCTTTGAGCGAGATGATGTCACCTGCGCAAATATTGAGCTTGGTGAATTGGACGGAGTCATGCTCTTATCAACCAACAACTCCGCCTTGGACGCCCTGGAACATTCCTACGACCTTCACGATCCGAATGTCACGTTCAGGAAGTGCGACCCCGAGAAATGCATAGCAGCACAACCGAAATGGTCTCCCTCCTCAGGCCGACGCTTCTTGTTCCGGCTGCGAGGAAGGGAGATTGCAAGTGGCGAGTTTGTCTCCGAGCCAGAGTGTGGAGATATTGAGTTTCCTGACGACGAGTTTACTAAGTTTGTGGGGAGGATCAATATTCCTTTCATGGGCGAGGAAATTGAGTTTCGGGGGTTTAAGGTCTCTGACGCACCACACGATCAACCTTGTGAGTGGGATTATTTCTCTTTTGAAGAGCCTATTAATTCGCGAAGGTGTGAACATGGGGTTGAAGGCGAGTTTGAGTCAGAAGAAGAGACTGAGTCAGAGGAAGAGACTGAGTCAGAAGAAGAGATTGAGTCAGAAGAAGAGATTGAGTCAGAAGAAGAGATTGATGACTGGACCTCAGATAGCACAACTTCGGCTTAATAGTCAATAAACAAGTTGAACTCACATTACAACATGGCATCTTATCTGACGTATCTCATCATTGTAAAGTATCTAACTATTTACACGTAAAGCTACTCCTCCAGGCTTAACCATGCTTAACCCATGAAAGCCTTTCTCTTCTTGGTAGTCTCAAGAACAGCAACACTAAGCTCCGGCATAGTAAACTTAAAAGCACCCTTCTTATCAGCCTTGATAACACTCTTAGTGCTCTTGACAACATTGTTTCCCTTGTGAGGATCGTTGAAAGCAAAAGGATCCTTCTCCTTGTTGGTCAAAAGAGTAAGCTCAGCCTGTGTACCAGCCTTGACACCCTCAAAGGCGACGGAAACAGGAACGTCGGCGTGCTTGGTAGTGTTGTACGCAGCACCCTTCCAGATAAGAGTGCCCTTGTCCTCGTTCTTACCAGCGACGTAGAACAGAGGATCCAGATCGCCCTTGACGGGGAGGGTGTGGGTCATGGGGTGGCCGGCGAAAAGCTCCCAGACGTACCAGCTTGTAGAGCGGGTGGTCATGGCGGCGTCGGCGGCGAATTGGACCATGGTGATGGCCCACTGCCAGCGGTTCTCGTTCTTGAGGATGGGAGCGTAGAAGGTGCCGGGAATACGGTCGGCGTTGCGCTCGTAGGAGACGAGAGCGACGGCCTCACCGACACCGGAGATCCACCAGGGGTAGGGCATGAGCTTACCCTCCCACTTGGTGCCGCCGTTGGGGTGGGTTGATGCGACTTCTCCAATAATGTGGCCGTATTCGTTGTTATCGAAAAGGTCGAATTCTTCGACGAGAACATCAGGCTCGCGGTAAGGGTGGTAGTCACCGATTCCGGGGGCGGGAATGTCGAAGCCAGCGTCCTTGTTACCGACAGGGTCGATAGAAGCACCGGAGGAAATAACAGTCAAGTCAGGGTGGGCCTTGTTGATAGCCTCAAGGAACATGGGGAATCGGTACTCCTTGTAGCTGTTCCAGCCGGTAGGATAACCAGCAAGCCAATCCTCATTACCAATCTCAACGTAAGAGAGCTTGAAGGGCTTAGGGTGGCCAAGCTCAGCACGCTTCTTACCCCACTTGCTAGTAACAGGACCACGAATAAACTCAATCTCATCGAGAGCATCATCGATGAGAGGCTGCAGTTGATCCTTGGGAGTGACACCACCATCGAGAGCAAGACCGGCGTAGACACCGACGATGATCTCGAGGTTCATGTCCTCAGCCCACTGGAGATACTCAAGAATTCCAAGACCGTGGGTCTGCTGGTAGTTCCAGACACCCTCAAAACCAGGACGGTTGCGAAGAGGACCGAGAGTATCCTTCCAGTCCCAGTAGGTCTTGTTGGTGTTACCCTCGAGCATGTTACCGCCAGGGAAACGGAGAAGACTAGGGTGCAAACCCTCGAGAGCCTCAGCAAGATCGATGCGCAGACCGTTCTTGCGACCCTTGTAGGTAGGAGGAAACAGACTAATCAGGTTAAAGTCGAGCACTCCATCAGCACCCTTGGGGTCGTAAGTAATAGCAAAAGTGTTATTGCTGTTGGGAGCATCCATCTTGGGGGTAAGCTTAAACTCATGCTCAACCCACTTATCCTTCTTAGCCTTTGACTTGACCTTGACACTACCAAAGACATCATCGGTCAAGTTTGAGCGCAGAGATGCGGTGAAGTGGCCCTTGTAGGAACCCTTTACCCAGAAGCTTCCGGTGTACTTGTGCTTCTTGACATCCATGCCCCAGTAGCCCTCGTTAAGGAAACCAATTTCCTTGGCGTTCTTGGTAGGCTTGACGCGCATGGAGACGGGAAGGGCGTCGGACAAAGGTTCGCCGGCGCGGTTGAGGGTCAGGTTTGCGCCGTTGATGGGACGCCAGCCGGAGAGCGAGACGGGGTATTTCTTGCTGTATTGGAAGGCGCGGTTGCGGATGAGTTCGGCGTAGATGCCACCGTCACCAGAGTTGTTGATGTCCTAGTCACGTTAGTATGAGTTTGAGTTAGGGTTGAATTGTCGGTGTCTTACCTCGTGGAGGAAACCATATTGATGACCGCTGGTGGCGTTTCCGCCCTTGGATGCTACCTCGATGTTGACAGACTCGGCAGCAACAAAGCATGCCGCAGCCGCCAGGAGTGAACTGAAGCGAACCATGATGAAAAGCTTACACTCTGCAGATGAGGTTGCAGTCAGATTCTCAGAGGACGATGATGCATATATATATACTTTCTATTTAGCCATGGCTTAATCAACTCGCCTAAGTCACTTCTATTCATCCGCCCCAGTCATGAACCGATTCTTCCATGTGACGTGGGCTAAGATGAGGATAACTGCAGGTACGAAGCGGTCCAATGAATTAAGCATGATCCTTCTCCGCACTTTTGACGATCGAATCATGTCCAATGCCGAGGATGGCACTCAAGACATGTTTAACCGGTGAAGCTCAGCAAAGAACCTGGAGAATGATCAATTGAATGCGGGGAAGAAGACGATCATGGCGGGTGAATTCTGGGGTGGATAAATCATGACGTTAGACTTTTGTCGATCATGGCTCAATTGCGTGTTGGAGTAAAGACAAGGGTTGGAGGAATTGAGCATTTGGATTCGTGCGCGTCAGAGAGACTGTGGGCTCAAGGTCGTATTTTTGAACGAAGCTCCATAACTGACTCGGCCTAAGTCCCTGAAATGAGATTAGTTTTTGCAAGTCGAGAGTTTATTAATTCCTCCACGAATTGGATGGAAGTTTATCTGATGATCACCGGTTAATTTGATGCAGTCGCATGATGAGAACATGCACATCATGAATAAAAATGTGCAACAGTCATTGGTGTCATAATCATTGTATTCCAAGACTTTTTCTAGTCTGGTAATTCTATCGTTAAGCATAAACACAATCGCTTTCTTTCGCTAAACCAATTTTTACTCATCACCCTCTTCGAGGTGGTCTGCCTTCTCCTTGCCAGCAAGATACTCTTGAGGAGTGTTGCGAGGTCTGTTCTTGGCGAACTTGACAGTCGAGAAGACAGATGGAGACTCCTTGAAGATGAGTTCAATCTCCTCCAGGTTGCGACCCATGGTCTCGGGGAAGAAGAAGTACACCGAGACGGGAACGCATGCGGCGATGACGGCGTACACGATGTAGTACTGCCAGCCGATGCTCTCGAGAGCGACGGGAGTAACCATGACGACAATGAAGTTCCTGAAGAATTATTAATATTTGGGACGAAAAAGATGAGGGAAGCAACTTACCATAGCCAATGGTTGGCAGTCGAGATGGAAGACATGGCCATTCGGAGTCGGATGGGCGCGACCTCAGTACAGTACAAAAAGTTGGCACCCAAGAAACCGATAGGAACAAAGGTGTTGTACAAGTAAATGAAGGCAGCAGCGACAATCATGGCAGGCTTGTTCTCGGGACCGAAAGAAGTGCTAACAGCCAGCGCAATCATACAAGCCGACATACCGACACCGCTGATAATGAACACGGCACGACGACCGAATCGATCGATGGTGAAGAACGCAACGAACGAAGCGAGGAACTTCCAGGTCAGAGCACCACCGGTAAGAGCCTTGGAAGTCTCGGCGTCGAGACCAAGGTTCTTCTGGAAAAGAATGTTGGCGTACACGCTGACCAGGTTGGAACCGGACATCTGCTGGTAGAATTGGAGAAGGATACATAGGATGAAGCGGTAGAGGAGCTTATCGTCACCCATCTTGAGCATGTCGCCAAGACGAGCTGCCTTGTCGGAGGTTTCTTCAAGGGAGTGCTCGATACCGGCGACTTCGGCGAGGACTTCAGTCGAGTCGATGGGGAGACCGCGGAGGGCGGCGACGGAGTGGCGCGCTTCTTCGGATCGGTTCTTGAGGACGAGCCAGCGGGGCGACTCGGGGAAGCAGTAAATGGAGGCCATGAGGATGAGGGAGAAGAAGATGGCGATGGCAATCGGGGGTCGCCATGTCACGGAGCCGTGCTCGAATTCGAAGAAACCAAGGTTGATCCATGATTCGAGAACGTATCCAAGACAGATGAAGAGACCGGTAAGAACGACTTGACGACCACGGTTTTGCGCAGCAGAAGTCTCAGATTGCCACACAGGAACAATAGAACTCAACTGTCCAATACCCAAACCGATAATAACTCTTCCAACAATAAACTGCGCAAGTCCAAAGCTGGACGCCTCAAGGATTTCTCCAATGAGGGTACAAACAGCAGCCGCAAAGATAACATTTCGTCGACCAAACTTATCACCAGTCCACGAACAAGAAAGCGAACCGATCAGCGCACCAATAACGAAGGTCGCGACGACAAAGCCTTGCAGTGTTGACTTTGCGCTCTTTTCAGAGCCGGTGGTATTGACGGTGTCGATCTCGGGGAACGTCTTTACCCAATCTTCTTCGGTGAGGAGACCGCCGATGCCAGCTTGGTTGTAGCCGAAGAGGATGAAGGAGGGTGCGACGATGGCGGCGATTTGCAGGATTGCGAGGGACTTGCCGCTTGCGCCGAGATATGTTGGGACGCTCATCTTGCCTGGTCTGTGTATAGGTGAACAGATAAGGTGATGGACGGGTAATGAGGGGAGGTGGTGAGGAGTTCTTTATACAAGATGGATCATCGCGGAGTTGGAGCTAGAGAGAGTCTTGTTGCGGAGCCCCATGGGATACGGAGGGCAATTGCCCCGTATGTGGGGGTTAGTTTGAATCATGAGATATGGATCATTAACGTGATATGAATTTGTTATCGTTTCCAACAAAACATCGTAACCGCCATGCCAGTTGAGTTGAGGTGACTGTCAACTTAGACGGATATTACGGCACGGTCTCTTTTCGGTGGCTTCAAAATATAGTGGAGAACCGGGTCCATCTTCGTCATTGTCGCGAGTCGCGAGTTGGAGAATCGGAGGGTAAAAGTGGGAGACACTCAATCCTGGACCAGTCAACGAGACTCGGAGTAACTACTTTGGGATATTTTTTGTAGGGCAGGCTATGAGGCTCCCGCTAGGACCTGCGTCTACGGCAGTGGATAGCCAGGGTTACCTTGAGACTCCAGATATGTTGAACAGAATTATTTACGCCGAAGAATTGTCCCATTCATTACAATGTTGTCTAGATTTGAGCTATGTTATGGTGTTGTAGTAAGATATCCCTCGTGAATTGACTTTGACCATCCCGCGGGATATATTCTAGAAGGTTTCTCGAGAAGCCTTTCCACGAAAACCATTCGGCCATGTCCTGTCGATCACATCCCGGCTAGCCACAAGCCTTGGCCGATTTATCCGTCTTGGAACAGCGGCAGTTGAAAGCTTAGCTAAGATCAATTATGACACAATAACAAAAAAGCGTGATAAAATAACTCCAATTACTGATTCATGGTTATTCCTTGACAAGTTAGTACAATGGGCAACCAAGTTGGGGGAAAACGGGGAACTCTCGGGGAAATTGGAGTCCCAGCCATTGAAACACGGCGAATTAATAAAATTGTGGCCAGAGACCCTTTGTCTGCTTTTCCCCTCATTTCTGGGGTTAATAAGCTTGACTTCTCCAGTTCTTTTTTACTTCGTGCTCAACAAAAATTTCTGTTCTTGATCCACTGTGGTGAGATTTCAAGGATGGACTTGGGGGAAAATTGGAGACGCGTATTTGACTGACGACCGGACCGGAGTTAACAATCAGAGTGCTCAGACGCCGTAGCTTGCTTGACAGGCACCAGTTTTTCTCTCACGGGAGGAAAAAAAGGACCCACTAAGATACTCTCTAGTGTCAACGTTACATGCATGTCTGTTCGCCTGGCCTCCCGCTTATCATTTCTGCAGGTCAAGTTCATGCGAAATCGACTCACGCGGTTCGGAGGAATCTTTGTTGCCCGCTTATTTATGTATGTGAGTTGTGACCGCCAGATTCGTTTATCGGCTCGACGGCTTGCCGTTTTTCACAACCGTGATAGCCGGGCTTTAGTCGAGGGTATACTTGAGCGCCCACATACCGCGTTGCTGGCATTCGGTCCATAGCAGCACCGTATCACGACCGCGTCAACACCGAGAAGACATTAATAAGAGGGTTCTCGTTTGATCATGGTGAATTCTCGGTATTGAGGACAGCAATTGACCGATGAACGATTTTAGCTTTCATTCGCGCTGTGACCTTTTCCTGTCTCTGTTGATCGCGAACGTGGTGAAGTTGAATGGGACAATTATGGATGGATTATGGAGATTGAGGCATGAAAACACGTTGATACACTTCGGCAGTAAAGAATAAGCATAAATTAATCTCTACATAAGCTCAAGATGATCATTCTTAATCTCTATAATCTAGATAAACAACCAGATAGAGTCCAACACAGAATTCTAGAAATGTTTTCTTGAGATTCATATTACCCTGGATCTGACCTTTGACCCAATCAACAGCGGTGAGTCTGTTGCTGCGATAAGTTCGTTTCCACTTTCCTTTTTCTCTCGGCCGGGTAAGTAATTACCCCGACTCGTACCCTGACTAATACTGATCAGCTAACCCCATGGAGGAATGCGACGGAGTAGCCATTTTAGGAATAGTTCATCTGGAGAGAAACCGGATTTTAGAATCCACTTCCATGATTCAATTCATTCGTCTACTCCGGCGGTCTTACTTGATAATAATCCTACTTGCCACTATCACTGAAAATTCATGATTTTGGTACTCGGGAACGGCTGACCCAATGATCAACATTAACAGCTACGGTAAATATGTAATTACCGACTTGGCGATAATGATGCAGGTTGACCAGTCATCATTGCTCAAAATCGTGAGATCTGTCTTGTGCATTGTAAAATATTCCTCTGATAGGGGAAAGGCGTGGCAGCTATCAGACCTTCAATCACTTGCATGATTACTCCGGTTGTATGCTGGTCAATAAGCAATGTTCAACAACTAGTCTGCTCAACTAGCAGGATTAGCACTGTTTCACTGCGCTGTCCACGATAAGAAAACAAAGTACTGGGTTATCTTCAGGGATATATACCAGAGTGTGCTTCAGTCATACCCATGAACCAGGCACAGACACGGTGCAACTATGTGAGCTGTAAAAAACGCAGAAATCCGTGTGACCGTCGATGTCCGTGTTGCAACTGCACAAAAGCCGATCATGAGTGCGTCTTTCTAACTACCAGTGGCAAGTTATGACAGGTGCAGCATACGAGGCGGAAACACGTGTTTTGAAGGGAGCAAGAGACTGATTTTTGGATCGTGTCTTTCGGCTGGAGAATGCAGTGACCCTTTTTTTGCGATGGAGGCTGAACTGAACATGATGAAGATTCGACCAACAGTGGGCTGTCAGTTGGTGACGATAATAAACAGGGTGAGAATATTGCTTATTCTACAGTAACAAGGTGGCATCACTACACGCTATCAGTTGAATTGCTAGATACTAGAGTCATGGCTAGCAAAGAACAAGAGAGACTTAGGTAGAGACCTAGATTTACCTTCCGTGCAAGTAGCTGCCGTGTCGAATTCGACGACGGCCACGATGAATATACCTAAACCCTGGTTATATGTGGGTTCCAATAGAGAATGCTTTGGTAATATGTTCTCAGAATTGGTATAACCCTTTAAGAATAGTGCTTAAGCCGCTGTCAATTAATTATATAGTTTTAACATTACATATAATAGCTATGTCCTAACTTTGACTTCCCTTAATGCCTATTTGGCCTCTTTTGTAATTATATTAATATAATATAAGTCTAGCGTGAAACCCTTTACTTTCAGTCCTATATAAAAATATATTAAATAGTTCTCAAATTCGAAATAGTCTACAATCCGTCTAACTCTTTGCTACCCTTACAACAGAACGCTCTCAAATAGGAAGAAAAAACGCACAAAGGAAAATTAGTGTGGAGCGTCGAGGGCATCCTTCTCGTGCATATACCGGAACACATGTTTCGCCTTCTTGATCCGGTGCCTGGTCGCAAACGGTGACAAAGCTTTCATCAAGATAAGCCAGCCTGCCAGTGTCGGTAGAGTGTAATGTAGTTTGTTGACAGCTCCAGATGTGATGATTGTAACGAGGGTCTTATACCAATGCAGTGACGGGAAGAAGTAATTAATGCGATACCAGTTGTTCAGGAGTTCAGGTGCACCGATAGCAGCACCAACGTTGAAAATAACCCAGGTTAGGAAACAAAATGTGACAAACGCAATGGGCACAAAACCAGTGACAACATCCAAGAAATCAAAGTTGATCATGGCAAACACCCAAGTGACAGCCCAGGTTGCGAAGAACATCTTGGCATCCAAGGGGTAGGAACCACGGAAGGCGTACGTCCAGCCTGCGGAGCAAAGACTGCTAACGAGAGGCCAAAAGATACTCCAGAACAGCCGGGCATAGATATGTGTTTTGACATCGTAAGCGGCGTAGAGATGCATACCGTTGCAAATACCGTTCCAGGCCATGATGAAGAAAAATTGCATCAGGATTGGGAAGACGGCCCCGATGGTGTTGATAAAGGCTTTGTTGTCCATTTCGCTGAAACTGTGCGCCGATGCACTCACACTGACGGCTTGTGCTGGAGTCGTCAGCGCCTCTACGGCTGCGGTTGTGTTTGCGAAATCGCCGCCGGCAAGTTTAGGTCCGATAAATTGTGCGCTGAAAATTCCGGCGGCTGCGCTTGCGGTAGTGATGGTTGAGGACTGTATACCACCGGCATACAACGTGTAGTATCTGGCCGTTAAGAGATAGTAGGTGTAGACTTGGCTAGGATCGTATGAAGAGCTGGTACCGTTGACAGCTCCGTCGAACCGAGCGGTCGCTTCCGGCTGAACGACGATGGCGGCCCAGTATTTCCCATTGAAGACATCCTGCCTTATCTGATCTGGAGATGATGACGAGGTATCGACGTTAATATAGGTCGGGAAGTCGTATGATTGGTTGTTGGCCGCTGCCGCAATCCGCAGTGCTGTACCGAAGTCACCGCCATCAAAGTCGGCAAGGGCAACTTTCGCTCGCTTGACGTATTCGCCTTGATTGTGGAAGAGACCAAAGATGTGGGATGCGTTGATCCAAAAGATACCAATGATCATAAAGGCTACGGGGATCAAAGCCTTCATCATATCCACTCCAGTAGCCTTTGGTTTGGGGCCATTTGTTCGTGTTCTTGTTATCGACATGTCCACTGCAACACCCTCGTCGTCTGAGGAGTCTCGGTGTGTACCGACGTAAGGGCCATGCATGGAGTATCTTGCCTCTGTCATTATAAAGTGAGTTGGAAATTAGAATTAGGCTCGGGAATAGGCGTTGATAAGTGTTGTAGTTGAAGAAACAAAGGCAAGCAATTATGGATGGATCAAATAGAGATATATGTATTCAAGCTGCCTAGGTCACGTTCAAGACGCCAATCCCCTGCTACCTTGTACGAACCCTTTATTGCTGGTACGATGACTTGATCAACCGGGCGGATTGGGCAAGTAAACGTGCCGCGATGCAGCTCTTGGTCTTCGGGAATTGATTGAAGACCGTACTTCCGCGCACTATAAAGCTTAGGTAAGCGGAAGCGGATGAGGACAGAAGTGAAGATGTCGGCGTTTTCGGCGTTGCTGTAACTGCCGCCGCTAAGGTTATCGGGCTTGAATAATAAGAATAAACCCGGGCGCGGCAGTCAGTGTCTTGACGCATGAAAGCACAGGCTATGGCATTGTCTAGATAGCCTCACAATTGCAACCGGCATTTATCGTATTGTGAGTTTAGACTTTCAGCCAACTAATCGGTCCCTAAGACTTATCTCCATCCATGGTCTTTTAATTACGTCCCATATCCAACGCCAATTTCATATTTTTTGCTCGATAACCTCCATCAATCATCATCGACTATTTCAGGTGTGACTGCAAGACTGGCTGCCTGATGTTAGTAGCCATCTTCATCCTTACATTCAATATTGTCGGCTCTCTTTAATAACACGCTTAGCACATTCTCATTTTACCACATGAGTGAATGGTGTATGCCCTGAAATGCTTTGCGTCTCCGTCTTCGCTCACCTACTGACTAAGAACGTCACCATTTCTTGACACCCGCCTCAAGCTGCGAAACTCAGCGGTGTATGCTGGCGATCATTCCTCGCTTCCAAACATGCACCATGTTCGAGAAGGATCTCATCAAGTCGTGTTATGGTTCCCGAGCGAGGCGCTGATCCAGTTGTCTTGTGATACCAGCAATAAGAAGAAGCATAGCAGTGAAAGTTTAAGAGAGAGATTTGCTCCGTCGGGCGAGATACCGACGATTTCTCCCCAGCAACTGTTAAGACGTCAACCCAAAATTGTTGTGAATCCTTCAAGCTTGGCCATTACGTATGCATCTGTCAATTTCCAAGCACCCTCACGCCAAGCTTCAAATCCTTCTCGTGCCTGAACTCACAGCCAATAGCATTTTAAGCTTAATTGCCTTGGGCATTATTCAGCTTGCTGACAAGACTTCAGGTTGGAAGCCTTGATTGGCGCGCCATGTAAGACGAGCTCCACACTTCCGAATAAGAACACCGGTTTCCCAAAGGAGAAGCCGGAGCTTAACAATCGTAGGATCACAAACCTTGTGTTAGTGGCCAAGTTTTTGAGCAAGATGTGAGAAAATAGAGATATAAGGAGGATCAATAGATGCAATTTCGGGTTTCATTCTTCAGAGACAAACATTCTTCAACACTCATCAAGATGCGCTTCTTTCAATTTACACTAGCCACTTTGGCATCCGTCGCAACAGCACTCTCATCATTCGACACTTGGTCCCACGGCCGAGTCGCATTAAATGATGTGAGCATTCACTTCCGCTACGCCGGCTCCGGTCCTCCCCTTCTTCTCGTCCACGGCAATCCCCAACATAGTCTTACATGGCAATTCATCGGTCCCATCCTCGCTCGGAACTACACTGTTATTGCACCTGATAATCGTGGTGCTGGGGACTCCAGTATTCCTCCTGATAATGACTACACTGCTTCTGCATCTGCAGAAGATCTCAAGGGCGTACTGGACTTTTTGAACGTTACGGAGACTTATGTTTTTGCGCATGATAAGGGTGTTGGTATGGCGACGGCGCTAGCTATAAAGCATCCTGATATGGTGAAGAGACTTGCACTGGCCGAATACCCTCTTCCAGGATTTGGCTACGAGCAGTCCGCCAACCCCGCTGCTTTCTGGGATTTGTATCAGAACTGGCAACTAGCTTTCTTCCAAGTCACAGACCTCGCCGAATTTCTCATGTCAGGAAAGGAAAAGCAGTTTCTGCAGTGGTACTTCTACCATGGCAGCTACTCTGGCGTCGAAAGTTTTAGTGAAGAGACTGTCAACAGATACACAAGTAGCATCTCAAAGCCTGGATTCTTGAGAGCTATGCTTGGACCTTTCTCTGCTACGACTGTTGCCAAGGACGCCGAGTTCTTCAAGACTTCGTTGAATGAGAGTAAATTGAGTGTGCCGCTTCTGGGAATGGGTGGCGAGGCGAGTTTGGGATTGGAGTCGGTTCTGAAGGACTCATTTGAGCCGATTTCTGAGAATGTTGAGATTGACATTATTCCTAAGGCTGGGCACTGGATCGGTAAGTTTTATCCTGACACTAAGAGATTAATTACTAACGATTTCCAGCGGACGAAAACCCTACCTGGACTGCGAAGCGTGTGGCAAGGTTCTTTCAAGAGGATGATGAGAGCCCGAAGAAGGTTGACTTGGCTTACTTGGAGGATATGGTTACTTTGGATGTTGGATACTTTGGTACAAGACGGAACTTTAAGCTTGGATCTCAGTAATTGGGGGTGTTTGACATGTGCCTGCCAAGGAGCTTGGCGTCGCGTGGCTGGATATAATGACGGGCTTAACAGGAGCGGGTAGATCTAGATTGCGATCTCTGCCACATGCCAAGGCGATAATTTTACTTGGAGAAAATTGACATTCATCACTTGAACAAAAATTGTCACACACTTGTGAGCGGAAATAGTATAACTTGCGCTTGGCAGATAAATACTCTGGTAAAATAGATACAAAGAAGTGTCGCACCTGGCAACGTCCTATCCAATCTTATATACAACTCATTCCTCCATCACCCTCTAGCATCCAATGCGCTTAGAGCTAACAGCAATGTCATCGTACCAGAAAGTGTTAGCAGCACCGCTGTACGACTCCCAACCAAAGTAAACACCCTGGATCTTGGGCTTAGGCTTGCTGTTCTTCCAGCCGTTGGTGTAAGGAGCAGGGTCATTGGGCTTGTAGACAAGGCCCTTGACGGGGACGCTGTTGAGCCAGGTGGCGATGGTACCATCGGGGGAGAGATGGTACTCGAGGCACTGCCAGGTGTTGGCGGGGATGTTCTTGGAGGCGGCGATGCCGTCGGGGGAGAGATCGGGGAGGGTGGCGTCGTCGGACTCGTGGTTGTACATAAGGATCTTGCTCTGGCCGCCGATGCGGAGGTGCTTGCCCTTTCCTTGAGCGGCGTCGGGCATGGTGATGAAAGTGACGTGAGAGTCATCAAGAGCCTTCTCAGACTTCCTATAAGATTGTTAGCCCCTAACCCTTAATCAAACCCGTCGAGTTGCGCTACTTACATCCAAGCCCGGACGTAGACATCGCCGCTGGGAATAGCATCGGTACCAAAGAACTTGTGACCGCAGAAACCGTTGGATCCACCAGTGACCTTGATAGAGTTCTTTCCACTGTGAGCAGTAGTCTTGTCAAGAACGACCTTTCCACCCTGATCACAGTCAGGAGCGTAAGTAGGCCAAGCAACCTGATCCCAACCGCTCTCGAAATCCTCGGCGACCTGGCCAAGGGTGAGAGGAAGCACAGAAAGTGCAGCAAGAGCAATGTTTCGAAGCATGATGAATAGTATAAAAAACTGTCAAAGTGGTAAAAAAGAAGTGAAGTGAATGTGAATGGAATGATAGAAACAAAAAGCCAAGCTGCCAAGGACACAGCTGAGAGTTATATATAAATTGACAGCACTTGGCGGGGTGCACCCTTTAACGGTGATATTAGGGACTGAAGGCCTGAAACAAGGCGGCTCTTCGTCCGATCTGTCATTGGGTCGTGCTGGGATTGTTACGGTTAATTCGGAATTGAGTGCCCGCAATTTCCTTGTCGGGATCGGACGGTGGTGAACCTGAGACAGAAAGGGCATTTTTTCCGCGGAAGGGGTCTGAAACGGATAATTTATCCGTCTCCGTTCTACATTTGTTCTACGGCAAGCGATATTTAATGGTAATTATATACCGCCTTTTGAGTTTGGAGGTTCTTCCGGATGGACTTTTTGGGTAGATGAAGTCATTTAGATGTGTTGTCGAGCTGAGAATACGACGTTGAGGTTGTATGGAGATGCAATTGATGCCGCTGTTCCGGCTCGGCTGATAAGATAAGATAATGAGATAAGATAGTGGACTGATTACCATTTTCACTTGACTCACTCCATCACTATATCGACAGCCTCGGGGTGATAGGCAGATTAAAAAATATCATAGATGCTAAGAATCACATTGAAAGCTGCAACTGTTGGACGATAGTATGGACAATGTATCCTCAGACATAAACTTTGAGCACTGTCAAAACGTTGCTACATCGTATGGAATGCATCATCAGGTAGTGTCATGTAATGGCAAACAATCTTGAACAATGCAGTGAAGTCACGACAAATTGGTGCTACAACCCCAATGGATTGAACGGTGACAAAAGAGAGATAGCTTCAAGACGGCATCTTTCTTTTTTTTCTTCTTCTTGGATCTTGAAGAGTCAGCATTTGCTACCTGTTGATTGCGGTTACCCTACGACAAACTGACGTCGCGCCTTAGTCAGCATCATCAACCAGTCATCGACCAGACCACTGAAGTTTTGCTCATCTCAACCATCATCGGCCAAATATTCGCAACACAATGCGATGGCTTCTCCTCAGCGACATTCACTTCAAACATCATGACCTCGACCGCATCCGCCAAACAGCACAATGGATCGTCTCCGCCGCCGCCCACCACAAACCCGCCCGGGTAATCGTCTGCGGCGACCTGTTGACAAGCCGGACAATGCAACCCACCCACGTTCTATCCGCCTGCTACCGCTTCATCAGTCACCTAAGCGACATCGTCCCACGCATTCACATCATTCTCGGAAATCACGACCTCGCGTATAAACGTGATTATCAGACGACCGCCCTGGAAGCGCTGAATTTCAAGAGGCTTGCCCCACATGTTTCGGTTCATAGCGTCATCGCGAAACATGAGTGGGATGGACGACGGGTTTTGTTGTTGCCGTTCAGGGAGGAGCAGGAGGAGCTTACGGATGCTGTTGATGCGATAGCACCTCAAGAGGCGCGTGAGACGGTTGCTTTTGCGCATTTGGCGATCAACAAGGCTATCACTCAGAAGTTTGTGCCGAATGGGACAAAGTCTGTTAGGTATTATGGTTTGACGGGGCCAGATCGTTTTGCGTCGTTGGCAAGAACTTTTACCGGGCATTTTCACAGTCCTCAGACAATCATCCAGGATGGACGGCAAAACGATGATTTGACAGGAAGCCTTACGTACCTGGGTTCGCCTTGCCAGTTGAACTGGGGAGATCTCCATGATGAGCAACGAGGTGTTGTTTTATTGGACCCCGACACGCTTGAGCATGAGACGCTGGGCAATCCGTACGCCGTTGGATATATATCTGTTGACTTGGAGCAGGTACTTGCGGATGAGATCGACGTGGATACTGTCAAAGATAAGCATGTCATGCTTCTCGGCAGCCCTTCACATCTCAAATACGTCACCGCTCGCGATCAACTTCTTTCTCTCGGTGTTCGAAGTGTACGCAACTGGACTCATACGAATTTTGCCCCCAACGCAAATCGACGGCCAGTTGAGAGTCTTGGTGCGTCAGTACCCGCCAGCGACGCTGCCATACAGCCTTTGGAGGAGCCTATCGAAAGCGCGACCGATGAAGGTCTGGTTCCGGCCACCGATGGTACCGCCGAAGCTACTCTGAACGCCCCGACTGAAGTTGAAAGACTTGATCTGCTCGCTGAAGCTCGCGAATATGTCGACTCATCAGAACTGGACGATTATCTTCACCCGCGACGAGATGAATTGATTCGAATTGGTCAGCGCATGATCCAAGCCTCGCGAAATATGCCCGACCAGGACAGCGAAATGGAGATCAACTACCAAGACTTCCTGGACAGATCAGCTCAAGCTCTTGGCACGAGTTCCGACAGCGGTCTTGCAGGGGAATTTACCAACATCTTCGTCGCGGAGCCCCGTCGTCTTACAGTCACCAACTTCCTCGGCATACAAGACACCATCACAATCGATTTCCAACGCGATGTTCCACGCGGACTGACTTTACTCGTCGGCGACAACGGTTCTGGAAAAAGTACGCTGATCGAGGCTATAGTATGGTGCCAATTCGGCCAATGCATCCGCGCTGGCCTGGCAGCCAACGACGTCCTCAACGATACCGTTGGCAAAGATTGTTCCGTGAAACTAGAGTTCGCCAACGGTTACGCCATAACACGCTATCGAAAACACAAAGTCCACAAGAACCGCATCGTTGTATCTCTACATGGCGAAGATCAGCCTCATCTCGAACATCCAACCTCGCGAACGACACAGGCTGCCATCAATGAACTTCTGGGAACAGACTACGAAACATATGTCAGGATTGTGCTACTGAGTCAGGAAAGCGCAGCGAGTTTTCTGAACTCGACGCCAATTCAGAGACGGGATTTGATTGAGTCATCGCTTGGACTGCCGATATTGGATCAATGTGGACAGATGTCTAAGATGTTGCTCAAGGATATTGATACACAGGTCAGTGAAGTTGAGGGAAAGTTGGAGGCTGTGAAGAGAACGATGGAGTACAGTGAAGAGAGGCTTGAAGAGCTGGAAAAGACGCGACAACGACTTGAGAGTCAGGCTACTAAAGCTGTTGCGGCTTTGAAGGCGAAGGCCGAGGAAGATCAATCAGAGAGACACGAGGAGCGTGCCACCGCCAGCGAGGAAGATGACTCCGAAAATTATGAGCTGGAAGTTCCAGCCGCCACCGAAGAAGCAGAACCTGGCATGGATACCCGCGATAAGATCGCGACATTGCAAAAACAGATTCGTGCTGAGAAGGATAATCTGAGACAACTGAGGAGTGAGCTTGATGCTATCGAGGCGGCTCGTGAAGCAGCTCGTCCAGTAGGTCTGCGAAAGTTCCTACTCGACATCCAGGCAGTTGTTAGCCGCTTTTTCCGAAGCGTGCGATCTTTGTTCGGCTTTAAAAACGAGCACGAGGAAACTGCATCGGAAACAAAAGATGAGACATCGGCCATCCGCCAAAGCATCGAAACCAGCGCATCGAATCTAGACAGTCTCAAGCGCGAAGAACAAGCTGCCATTAATCACGCATTGATGATGAGCGAACAAGCCGCACAAGCCATGAAAGCTCAGAAAGCTCGGGAGAAAGCACGGGACGACGCCAGGAGAGCTCGAGAAGAACAACGTCAAAGAGCCCAACAAGCCCGGGAAGAACGACGCCAAGCCCGTGAAGATCTACGTCAACAAGTCGCTGTCAAACAACGCGACGCAGTCATATACAAGAACTTGGCCGAAACAGAAGAATCTTCTCTGCAATCTTTGAAGTCGGAGTACAAAGCGCTTCGCGAACAACGACATGGCATCATCTCCGATCGCGAGTTGTTCAACTTCTGGTCTTCTTCACTTACGAAACGTACCAAACGCGCGACAAAGGGCAAGGCGGCTACGACTAATTTCCGGGAACATATCCTCCACAAGGTCATTTCTGAACTGAACGGTCTTCTCGCGCAGGTCCTTACAGTGTTATATGACGATACACGCCACCAACACATAGCAACAGGAATGCTCCGCTCCCTCCTCGAAGAACCCGACGTTCTCGACCCCACCCTCGCCGTGTCTCCCTCCCTGGCCTACGGCAAACGGTCCAGCGGTGAGCGCAAAAGAGTTGACTTGGCGCTCTTTTTCGCACTTCTTCAACTCGCACGTGCAAAAAGTGCCCATAGAGCACATTATGTTCTAGTTGATGAAGTTTTCGATAATTTGGACAATGCAGGCCAGGCAGCTGTTATGAGATGGCTGGGTGTCATGTCGCAGACTGTTGTGGGGTGGGTTATTGTTATTACGCATAGTCAGTTTTTGATTGAGAGGGAGGTGGAGGAGAAGGTGGTGGTTGTGAAAGCGCAGATGGGAGGGGAGGGGACCGAGTTGTTTGTTGGTGATGAGAGGATGGGGAAGGAGGAGTAGTATGTGCTTGGTATTCTGTTGGCTGTAGACGTTCTATTGCCTATTGTGAATAGTGTTTGCTGTTGTGGCGTTGGACAATAGCGCTTTGATATGCGGAATGGTGTTGGCTATTTCTTTGTTTGAAGCAAACATGACGGTTATTTAGACCATCCCAATTCCGTTCTCAACAAATTTCCCGTTTTCATTTTCGTTCAACTCGTACAAGATGAAGTCTTTGCCTACACCTCCTAATGACAAAGAGCTGAGATTCGACAAGATATCAGCTCCGTACGAATGGCTCGAGTTATACCGACCTGGAGGTTATCATCCTGTCCATCTAGGCGACGAGCTCAAAGATGGCCAGTACAAGGTCGTGAGGAAACTTGGATGGGGCACTTTCTCGACCGTCTGGCTCGCGCGAGATGTAAAGTTAGTGATGCCGTATTTCGATACCGTGCAGTGGCTGATAATAAGTAGAAACGAACGCTATGTGGCTCTCAAGATCATCACTTCAAACAGCGATACAGGTCGCGAATTGGAGATGCTAAACCACCTCTCTAGAACCGACAGCAGACACATCACCCATATTCTCGACCACTTCACCCACACCGGTCCAAACGGCCTTCACAAATGTCTCATCTTCGAACCAATGGGTCCAAGCGTAGACAACCTAGTCTACCAATTCCCACAATATGACCGGAAGCAAAATGCAATGGTAGCGCGATATCCCATGAAAATGGCAAAGAGAATTTTAAAGCAAGTTTTGCAAGGGTTAGTGCTGATGCATGAGAGTGGGATTGGGCATGGGGATTTGAAGATGGGGAATATGCTGTTTTCTGTTAAGGGTATTGAGGGGGATGTTGCGCTGGAGGGGTGTTTGGAGGATCGGTGTGTTACTTGGCCTGTTGTGGGAGGGGAAGGGGAAGGGGTGCCGAGGTGTCTTTATGCTGCGCAGCCTTTGACGGGGTTCGTTGATATGGATGATTTTGAGGTTAAATTAACTGACTTTGGTGGTGGTAAGGTATTCCCATTTCCCTTTGATACAACCTTACTAAGCCGCACAGCATACCTTTTCGATAATCCTCCAAAGAAACTTCCCACGCCAACCGATTTACGATCTCCAGAACTAATCCTCAAAAACCAAATCGGCAAAGAATCGGATATCTGGGCCTTTGGCTGTCTAATCTTTGAACTCATCACAAACACGCGACTATTCCAAATCCCAGATGTAAATAAAGACGATGAACATCTTTTTCAACTTCACGAACGGCTTGGACCTTTGCCTGAGGGTTTGTTCAGTCAATGGAAGAGGTCTGAACTGTACTTTACACCGGAGAGAAGGATGTATAATCGGAAGGTGGAAGGTGTGTCTGAAGAAGCTTCTAGCTGCTATATGGAGGATATCATTGATGAAATGAGGCCGGATCTGTCGGGGATGGAGAGTCAGCAGGTTAAGATGTTGATCAGTTGGATTTTGAGGTATGAGCCGGAGAAGAGGCCTTCTGCTGCTGGGATTTTGCGGAATCCTTGGTTTAAGAAGTCCTAAAGACGTCTTAAGGTAAATAGTACTCTTGAATGTTTCTATTATATGTAAACAGCCAAGATTCAGGTAATGTAACTTGAATAGAAAATATGGTAGGATTATGTTTATTATCTTGTATTTACCGGTAAGTCCAGTTATAGGGACGGGAACCTCAACCAATAAAACTTGTCTGGAATACAGCCAATGAAAACTTCATTTTCTTGTACTGCTGTCACATGCGGGCAATACTCTCGTGGAAGCCACAATATAGGGATTCCTTGCCTCAAAATCCACGACCGATCGGAACTAATCCCCAATCCTACAGGGATCGCGTCTATCACTGGTTCTTGGTTACCTTGTTCGGTTGGGTAATGAGGGATAGTAAAGTCGCCAAAGTCGGTTTGGAGACGAGATATGTTATTAGGATCCCATGTGAGTTGGGTAGTCCATCCTTCGATCGTGCACAGACAGTATTCTCGGCATATATCCCAGACCTTGACTTCCTTACGATTCGCTGAAGCAAGCATTTTATTGTCTGGCGAGAAGGCCAAAGTCCCAGCAGGATAGGCCAAAGGATAGGTCATATGGTTTAGTGATTGTTGCTCTGAACCTTCCAGTCCATGAAAAATGCGGATGCGTCCTGCCTCAAACCCTACCGCCAGTCTTTTCGAATCACAAGACCATGCCATCGAGTGGATTGAATTTTGTCTCAGTCCGAATTTGTTAATGATGCATCGACAAACGCCGTTGGCAATATCCCAGATACCGACCGTATTTCCATCACAGAAAGTGGCCACCTGCAGGTTGTCGGGCGATATAGCAAGGAAACTGACTGTTCCATGGTATATATCACCAAATGTCTTGAGACAGGCCCCTGTGACTGGGTCCCATATTTTCACTGTGCCATTGTTTGACCCAGAGGCAAGAAATGTATCGTCTGAAGAGAAAGTGGCGCAGGTGATGCCTCCGTGTCCTTCCTTGAAATCCTGCATCTGTATGCCTGTGAACACATTCCAAATACCGAGCCAGCCATCCTTTGATACCAGTACCAGCCTTTTACCATCCGAGGATAAAGGTAACCTTGGAAATTTAGACAGGCGATTAGCTGCGGCGGTTTGAAAAACCCTTAGGCATGAACCTGTGTTTCGATCCCACACCTGTAGAACCGAGATATCCTGGTCGGCTGAGAGACACATATCATCAGATAATACTTTAACAAATCTAATAGGACGAATCTTTTGTTTGTCTTGCGACGGTAAATTGAGACCAGCATCAAGGGCCCAGATCTTGATTGTTCCATCGGACGACGCTGATCCAAGTTGCATTCCCTTCGAGGTAAACGCCAATGATAAAACGCCGCCAGTATGCCCTTCTAGAGTTTGCAAATTTTGGTGGGTGTGAGCATCGAAGACATGAATCATGCCGTATGTCCCAATAGCTATCCATGTGCCATCTGGGGATAATGCTACTGAACAAAACGGATAGCCATCGTAGGCTATGTGTGCCCGCTCACCTGCGAATAGATCCCAAATCTTAAGGACACGAGATGATGCAAGTAGCACTTGAGAGGTATTTGCCGAAAAAGCAGCCCCTTCAATGTAGTCAAAGCCAGTAACGTCGACCTCAACTATCCTTTTTGGTTTCCAAGTAGATAAGTCCCAGACATCAATCCTAGCTTTGTTTGTGACTGAGGCCAAGGTGTCTGTTCCATGTAGAAACGCCACTGATATGAAACGTCCGGATGCGTCGTAAGACAGTGTCCTAAGACAGGCTCCTGTGGCGACATTCCATAATTTGACACTGCCATCGTTTGAACCGGATGCTACCGTCGAGGAGTCTGGAGAGAACGAAAGTGACACAACGTCTGAATCATGACCGCGTAAAACACCAGCACATGTTCCTTTCAATGGGTGCCATAATCTAACAGTGTTGTCAGATGAACCCGACGCCAAGAAGAGGTCGTTGGGTGAGAATGCTAGAGCTTTAACATAATCCTGATGACCCTGAAGCGGCTTTAAGCATGCACCCGTAGATGTACTCCAGACTTTGATATCATGCTCAGCTGAAGCTACCCATTGACCATCTGTAGAGAAACAGATCGAATGCAAGTACGACAGCGTCTCAGGTGCATCGAACACCATTGTCTGGAGACACGAACTCCAATCCGATCCCGCAGTATTGGGGGGAATGATACGGATCGAGGATCCGCTCTCGTACAGTTGGCGAACTAAGCTTCTGGTGGGACTAAACACAAGTGCTGAAGCGTACACCTGCAACGGATCAACTTCTATTGCGAACTTATGATAAAGAACAAATCGACGAGCATCGAGGAGGAGTTCAGCTAATCCCGTCGCTTTCTTCTGCGTTCAAGCCAGTTAAACAATGATCAAAGGTTGAAAAGTTGGGTACTTACTGCTAGGGCTTCAAGATTCTGGACCGCTAGAATTCCCTCTGGAACTTGACGTAAGAGACTAAGGGCCTCTAGCCAGTTCAAGTATTTGGACCGAAAGAACTGATGGATAAGACCACCATCTTCCAGCTCGTGAACACTCGTTTCACATTGGGATTTTGAGCTCTTCAGATGATCAACCCAATAGACGCAAGAGTATCGAATCCGGGCTAAAGGGTCAGGATCGGGAGTCGGCAACTCAGCACCCGCCAATCTGGAATGGCCTAATCCATAAATGTCTCGCCGAAGCGTAGCGGAAAGAGCTTCCAATGATTTCAAAAACATGGAATGGTGTCCGAACTCAATACCCTCAGGAAAAATTGTGTCAGGGATGTTTTTGACCAAGAAATCCCTGGCAGATTGATGGATGAGGAATATCTCGTTATTTTGGCAGTTGAGAAAGGAGCCACACCAGTCGACCGCGTCGGCTACATCGTCTTCTTTCATGTCACCCACAAGAGTCGCGAGCTCTGCTGGGGTCAGTCGTCGATAAGCAATGCACACCGTACCGAGGATCCGAATTAATCGATCTTCCTCTCCTGAGCCCAGAATTCGCGTCATCATAGCGTCGTACAAATCATTGAGGGTAGTGGGGAAACTTTTGAGTACCTCTAAAACACGACGTTTGGGGATTCTTGAACTAGCCAGTCTCTGGCAGACGAGGGCGACCCACAGGAATGTGTTGTCTGCGTGTAAGTACATGTACTCAGAGATAGCTTCTTTCAAATCTGGATCGTCGCCCCATTTTCTAGCCAAACTGTCTACCGTGGCGACAATGTAGGATTTCACCGCTTTGGAAACCGACTCCTTTTCGTCTTCAAGACTGAGTAAGATCATTCCCTGGGCAGCAGACAGCTCTGTTCTGATCTCAGGCCAAGGACGACTGGTCAAAATCCAATTAGTAGGACACGACTGTGACAGGTTGTTGATGACATCAATAAGATCGGATCTTTCACTGCACTCATCAAGAGCGTCTATAACCACGATTGCCTCGTGCAAGCATGAATCCTGCAACATCTCGGTGAGGATGTCGACCAGCATGATACTGCTATTGTGGCTGTCGAAGAGCTTTTCTCCCATCCTTTCGTAGTGAGGGCGTACAATTGACATCAAAGACGGCTGATACTCAAGAAGCATGTAGATCAGGCCTCGGATGGTTCCGGACAAGTTGTCCTTTGCTGCCGGACCCTCGAAGAAGAAGAAAGCGAGTGGCCTTAGGGACTTCTTCAACCTGTCAATAACTCCGCAAGCCAGCATTGTTTTTCCCTTGCCAGGAAGGCCGTTGATCCACAGGACTCGAATTGAGTTATCCGTCATGAATTGCTCGTAGGCAGTGCTGGTGAAAACCCAGTCGCATAACTCCGTCTGCAGACCATGCTTCTGGTTTTGAATTCTTTGCTTATCCAGCTGAGGGTCCGTAACATGTAAGGCTCGCAAGCACTTCTTATCCTCTTCGTTTTGTTCCTTCATCTCCCTGCGTCTCGCTTCGTCTCGAATAGCAGTGTAAATATTCTCAAGGGATTCTGCTTGTAGTGTCGAGTTGTCTTCAATACCAGCAAGCTTGACCTTGACATCTTCGCTGTTGTATTGCTGGATATCTCTCCGAATAGCGGCTTCTGCGTCCTTCAGTTCGGTGAGTTTGCCGTTCCAGTCATCCAGTTTAACTATATCTCGAAGGATAATGGATGCCCAATTGCGATAGTAGAGGCAAGCGCTTCTCATTTGGAACAGAAGAAGCTTTTTGAAGAAATCCACGATATGACCTTCGAGGTTGTTTCGCAGTGTATCAGGAGGAGTCGATAGAGAAGACGATTCTTTTTGGCCGAGGGCCACGTCGGCCAGGTTCCAATACCATTCCATCTTCGACAGAACATATGCGATAGCCTTCCTATTGAGACCCGGCTCTTTCATAGGATTCGACAGGATCTTTAATCTGATCAGTGGCAGTTCTCGGGCATATAAAACTGGTGCTGCGCCTTACCTCGAGACCAAGACTAACGCCAACCCATACGATGCTGGCTTCAGCAGAATATTTTGCAACCTTGTCAATCAAGCCCTTGATGTTGTTGATGGCTTCCATGAAGTTTGATGCGGTTTCCTTGTACTCTGCCTGACGCTTGGTCCGTTCCAGTCCCGCGTAGACCACCCTCCACATCTGACGAGCCTCGTCATTCTTGCAATGTTGCAGGCTATCGATCTCGGAGGGCGTGGCAGCTTCCGTCCATTCTTCCTGGACTTTGGAAAGTATTTTCTCGTACTCTTGAACTAGATCGGACTCCTTTTCTTTCAGACCATCGTAGGCCTTGGTCCAAAGTTGCTCAGAGAGGCTTAAGCAACCATCTTCGTCGCGAGGAGCTGTTTGAAGAGGCACAGTACTAACGGATAGTTCCTGAATCGGTGGAACAGTAAGGTCATTGCCTACACTATCATCAGTCGAACCAGTTAGCTGAGTGAAGGAACTTGGCGTCTGTGTTGTTGAGGCAGCTGGCTTTGAAACATCCGGCGTGTTGGCTGATTCAATATCATCATTGTGAGGGCGAAATTTCTGCTTGAGCCTGTCATATCGCCTTCTCATTTTTTATTTCGCTTTGGTGATGTAACAAAAGAGATTTGTCGAGCTACCAGGAGAAAAGGTGAGCGGGGAAACGGGGTCAAGTCAGGCATTGGCTTGATGGTCATACAGACAAAGCAGAGAACGTTGACCAATGATGTGCCGACACATCTCCAAGAGACCAGCGAGAGCAGGCAGCCAACCACGTTTAGGCATGGCTTATTTCCTATGCTTGGCAGACAGACGAATGCCGCTCCTCGAATTGCGCGTTTGCGCATAACATACACTCGATCATAAACTTTCAAATAGAATTTATAAATATAAAGTAAAAAAGTAAATAAATCTAACTAAGTAGGTAATTATAAGGATTTGAAAGATAATTTTTAATTTATTATTATATTTATCCTTTTATAGCTTTATAATTAGTATTTTATAAAATATGCCTGACTAGCTACCAGTCCCAATAAAGACTACTAATACAGCTGCATAGGCAGCTGTTGCAGCAAGGACATCCTTGGGTCTAGCATCCTTCATAAACCATGCTAGAGCGACAGCAACTCCGATTACAAAAAGTGAAGTCGTTAGAAGACCGGTGAGTTTGGAAGGACGGAGAGACATGATGAGCATGGGTACGACGAGCGCCGCGCCTCCGAATATGGCCATTGTCAAGCGGCCAAGAAAGTTCAGTCTGGCCTTGGACTCTTCCTCGGTACGCACACCAGCGGGGCTTAACTTGGCTCCGCTGACGAGAATCTGAGCAATCTGAGCTTCAAAGGAAGAGATTTCCTCTGCAGACGGAGCTGCATGTCCCTCCTTATCACCTGTCGTCTTAGTATCAGACCCTTGGGCCGCTTTGAGCTTCTCCCTCTTCTTGTCGAGCTCGGTAAGCATCCCGGCAAGGACCATCATCCAGTCATCGCTATCAATCTCTCCAGGCTCCTTGTGAAAGGTTCTGTACGCTTCCATGGCACTCGCTGCCGTGGCGTGTCAGTCAACATGCAACATGGTTGTGGAAAGACGTAGAAACACCCACAATAATCCCTTAGTGCTTGCCTGATGTCGTCCATTCTTCCGAGACTTGTGCTTTCCGAGCTGGATCTCTCTCCAAAACTAATGGTTGGATCGTGAACGACGGGGCGTAGCTCGAGGAACAACTGATACAGTTTGGCCCGTGAGAAGAGAAGATTGTGTCGGAACAAGCTATCCAGAACAGTTATCGGCTCGTGACGTCTCAGAGCTTGGAAGTGGCTTTCCACTTTGCTTCTGTCATCACTTTCCAGCTTGACGCTGATGAGGTATAACAATTTTCCCAAACTCAGTTGCTCCGTGTGATCAAGCGTTTTGATGAACCCATTAGCTTTATAAGTGCCGCTAGGCTTGGGCTGTCTCTGAAACATCCTCATCATACCCGACAACGGTTCTTGTCTCGGAGCAGGTTTGTTTGAGGTTCCACCAAGGGCTGCCGCGGTGAGCACAACACGGGGAAGTTGCACGTTTTCTAAGGGCCTATCAGTGTTGGGAGAGACATTTTCACCTCCCGTGGTGATGTCTGTTGCCGACGCCGCCTTATAAAAGGAGCGGTCAACCATTGTAGAGGCCATCTCGATGTCGATATCTGGCTGATTGACTGATGAGTCCCTTACTGGGGGCAAGACTAGAGCATACGGGTCGTTTTCTTGTTTCCCATTGTTTCTTGATGGTGAAGATGAGTTTGAGGTTGAACTCTTAGTATCTGTAGCCAAAGACATAATTAGGTTGAGACGTAAAGGTTGAGAGTAGCCAAGAAAACTTTAGTCTTTACCGGCCATTTAATAATTGCTCACTTGTAAGCGCCGAGGTAAATGAGGCTGCATTGCTGGCTGCTCTGTCTCATTTCAGGCTCGCAGATTGGTGCACATTGTTCAGCTCCAAACGCCAAAGATTTGGCAATATCTAAACTAACCACTCATCAGCTAAAAATAAGTGAAGTTGGGGCAGCCTGGAACGGCACCTAGGCGCCACCATGTAATCAGCGCCCGGAATCATTTTAGCGGAGCATCCTGTCTTCTGATTAGTCACCATCAAAATCGCCATGAACGCTACGGCTGCGGGTGCCAGGGTGGGAATCCTGAAACCACGACAGGGATCCAAAGAATCACTGGCCGAGCATAAAAAGGCAAGATTCCCTTGATAATTCACCATATCTAGATGAAGCCAAATTATTTATCGCCCTTTCCAAGTACCCACCATCTTGTTCCTAGCAATACGCCAACATGCCTTCAGAATGGTATCCTGTGTATAAAGTCAAAAGTAAAATGGCTCTACCGGACCCCGATATGCCTCCTGGTCGTTTCCACCACGCTATATTCACCCAAACTGAGAACGATGGCTCTGGCACTGTCTACCATGTTGTCGGCGACGTCACATCGAGACAAGGAATGAGCTACGAGAGCAAAAAGACTGAAAATCCAGAGGAGTTGGAAACGTTTTACTCCAAGAAACTGCTTGGTTACACGGATTCTATTCACCAGTGGGACTCGGTTCTCAGTGCCCTACCCACGCCGCCTCAACAAAAAGCCTCAAACCCGAGCAAACAAGGGAAAGTCGAGCCTTTCAAGGGGAAAACTGGCGACTACGAATTTGTATTCTACAGCCCAGGCGAAGAGCGAAAACCTCTCTGGAAGTGCACTGAGTGGGTGGAGTGGTATGCCATTCCGACTCTCTGGCAACATGGTCTTTTTCAACATGAGTGTGTTCACTGATGACTGAATCGAGCGGCCCTGATTGATATGTTCACAGCCATTGGTGGACTGTTGGGTATGATAGTATTTACTGTTAAGATGGCCCTACAGCAGGCGTCCTATAGCTTTTATACTTCATACTATAAAGCAAGTCTCACCGGGTTGTGACTTCGAAGATTAATGGACACGTCAGGCTAACACGTCTAGCTGACCACCATCTTGGCCGAACAACCGCTGCGCCTGTGACTTCTGCTGCCCCACCATACTTTATTGATTCATCCTACTCTTCTCATTAAGTATGATAGCGACAATAAGCCTAGGTTAAGTCAGCATCCCGTGCATTCTTTGCCAATCCAGAGGACTTGCTTACCCATAAAGACCAAGCACCTCAGCGAAGATAAGAATCAGGACCATACCGGTATATACTTTCGGCTGATCCAGAAAAGCTCGAACTCCAGCATCACCGACAATTCCAATACAATAACCGGCAGCAATACCAGTAAGGCCGACCGTCAGACCACTTGCGAGATGTAAAACTCCCCTGTTTCTGCTGGTTACTACTTTTCTATTTTTTAAAGAGGTACATCAACGTACGAAAACAGACTGTAGGTCTTAGAAGGATCAAGGTCGTCGGCTATGAGAACGGCAATGACTAGTGAGTATACGGCGATGATTCCGGACATAATGACCGGGATGATGCACTGCCAGCAGTATCAGAATTGTAGCTTGTGGAATTGGACTGACTCACTCGTAGTATGATGTCTGGTTGGAAGGTACTGGCTC
Organism: Fusarium incarnatum; assembly: GCA_004367075.1. NCBI lineage: Eukaryota > Fungi > Ascomycota > Sordariomycetes > Hypocreales > Nectriaceae > Fusarium > Fusarium incarnatum. Next base: position 24,814 of record QGDZ01000208.1, on the reverse strand, counting down.
CGATAATACTGATACCAGACTTGGCCGTCCCATATGCAGCACCCATACCTGTGATTGCTCAGTATGTAGTATCACGTAGAGGCAGATGGGAATATTTACAGCCGAAGATCATGGCAGCAGCGATGCCAGCCTACACACGCGATCATCAACACCGAGGTGTCATTGCAGACTTGGGAATGGGCGAGTCACTTACCATGCCAAGGAAGGGTGCAAATTTAGGGGCGAGTTCCGCGTCTAATCCCGACATCATGAGAGAAGATAATCTATAATTGATGATAATGATAAGGGGTGGATCAAGGGCAAAGGCGGAGATCTGTATGCGTCTTTTATATATATTTATGAATGACGGGAACGAAATGTACCGGCTTACCTTTTGCACCTCTGAAGTAGGACTCTTCCTTGGCCGCTGCCTGATTTTGCGGCGTATGCATGTACGCGGATAACGGGGATGGTCGCTACCCCTTTCGTCATTAAGTCACCTAGGCTTAAAATGGTAGCGTTTTGCCGAGATACAGCGCCAAGAGGATAAGCAAATCTATAGGGCCCGGATTGGAGGAAAGGTTCTAGTATTATTAATACATAAATCATCTCGCCATACTAAAACAAATATCGTATACTCTTAATCTTTCGCATAGTCCTACATCAAACCATGTCTCCATCTCTCTCCTTAGTCTGGCTGCCCGTAGCAGATGGCCTAACTCCGCCCTGACGACGCCAATCAAAAAGAATATGAGGTTTGTTTCTAATTGACTCTCTAAGCTTTTCCTCACTGTACTCCATCCAAGTATGACCCACAGCAGAACTGACAGGGTGAAGCGGCGTGCCGCCAAGTAGGAAGTGGTCAGACGACCGTCGATCAAAAGAGGCAGTGATGTCTAGATCGTTTGCAATCTGCTCACAGAAGACATCAAGCGGCAGATCATTAACATCATGACCAAAGGGGTTTTCAATCTCCTGGCCGATAAACAGTAATCCGAAGATGATATAAGCCGCCGTGATAGTAGCCGGGATGGCGATCCAGCCCAGTGGACCAGTCAGTTGGAATGGCAATAACATGACATACACAAAGGTGATTTGACTGATAGCGATGGTGTATGCGACAGGCAAGGGAGTGTTCAGGACACGATCACAGCCGACAGCGACGTCGTTGAGAGTGGTGAGGTGGTTGTAAGCGATGGTCTGGTGGATTGAGACAGGGAGCTGTTTGTTGGCGATGATAGAGTCAAGACCTATAGCCAGATGGTTCAAGATCTCGACGGGAAGGTTTCCTTGGTGTTCTTCAGCTCTCTTCAGATGCTTCCGAGGATCGCTTTGAGCGAAGGAGAGACCAAGATAGTGGCCCGCGACCTTTCCAAAGGCTGTGGCCTTTTTGGTTGGCGCGGTTGTCCTCCCAGCAAAAGTGTCTAGGTGTGCGATGTATGGTTGCATGTCAGGTTGACTGGCACAGTGTTCGAACCGAAGGGTATGTTTGAGGGCAACGGCATAGCCAGCGATAAGCTTCAACATGCCAAGTTTCTTAACAAGGATCTCACGGGGATCTTGGTTGCCAGCACCGTTATCATCAGCATGGATCCAGATGACACGACCAAGGGTCTGCGACGCAGTAGCCAACGTTCCCCAGTATCGTCGGCCTTCAGCGTAGCGTTCGTAGGCAGTAGAGGAACGGAACGAAAGGCTGAGACCGACTACAAAACCAAGGATGGTAAGAAGAACAGAATTGACACTCAGGTCATGGACCTTTTTGGAGATGACGGTTATGGCAGTTGCCCAACCGGCGACAAGTAAGAGAGGGAGGATCAGCGACGGCATGATGGAGCCGTGAAGCTGTAGCATGAGGGGCCATTTGGAGTGTCGTTGAAGATCCCGAGGACCACTGAAGTAGTTGAGATCATCTTGTCCATCGTCGGGGATGGGTTGGTGGGTGACATTGACGGAGGGAGAAGGCGGGGAAGTGTGATGGTGTGAAATTTGTATGCGCTCTCTGATTTCCGAAGTGGTATGAGACTTAGAGTGCGACTCGTGGTCACCAGCGTCGGACATTGTGATAAACGCCTCGAGGAGAAGAGCTGAGTAGGCTTGCAGAGTATGGATGTGGAGTTCAGAGGGACAACAGGGGCAAGGGAGTCAAGTTATATACCCAACGAGCACTGCGCCGCTCATCAGAAAGGGCAATGTAATAAAATTCCTCAATTGGTAACGGTACTTGGTAAAGATGGCTGGTCTGGGGAACTAGCGTTCAGACTATTGAGACATGAAATAAGCTCAGAGATAAGCATTTGCCAAGATGGGATGGACCGAAACGTGGTTAAATGAGGACCCTGACTACAAGTGGAGAAGAAAATACCTGAGCAACACAAGGGCGTTACAGTTGGCTCGAAGTCTACCACTACCGATTGAACTACCGGTCTGTTTTGGTTTAGAGCATTGGCGAGAGGCAGCCAGGAATGGCTGATGACTTTCTTTGGAACGGTCCAGCCCTCAGGGGTAATGTAATTAAGGGAGCATCATACAGCACACATTTGATTGGTCAGACCTAGTTTGTCTAAGGTTAGACTGGAACCATCAAAGCTGAAATGTAAACTCGGCCTATTAGAACTACCTCTATAAGGTATGGCGCGGTCGCGTGACGCTTGACAGGGCAAGGTATTGCATTGTACAACTCACCATGCAGTCCAGCTGCTTACTGTGATACATGTACTCCACTTTCCAGTTACTTACCGAGCATGTCAATGTCCTCGCAGCAGGGAAGGCAAATGTGCCTCGGGCATTTCTCTGATCACTTTTCACGGTCATTTATATCGGCGTTTGGCTACAGTGTAAAGGATGTACGTCTGGGTCTGGTTGCCCAACTAAGCCCGATCATTTTCGGTATCAAGACGTTTCGGCAATGTGCCCTCATTCTAGGGGAATTTGCACAGCCCCGTCGTGATCTAAACTGATCCTATGAGCTGACAATTCCCTTTTTCGAGGGATAACAAAGTCCAAAGAAATAATGATTAAATATTAAGGAGGATTCAAACCCTCATTTTTAGTGACAACACGTATCAACATGGGATCTTTTAGACACGAGATAGCTACACAGAGTTTCTTCAGCTAGCTGTTAAGTGACTCGAGTGAGTTGAATATATCTGGTTATAATTGTCTTATAATTAAATATGTCATTTTCACTAACTGCTAGGACATCTACTTGCATTATCAACTTCTCTTGTGATGGCAGGTCTACGGGCGGGTGGATCAATTGTTACCCTGGAGCAGTCGCTGCAGCCTACCCTACTGAATCGTTCTAGATAAAGCCTAGCGCTAAAGGTTCGGTAGATGAAGCGAGGGTGACACGTGATGAATAGTCAGCCTTTACCACATTGGGCTTGAAATCCTACATCGGCGTGGAGAGACGCATCGGCTTCTCGATCCGTAAAACCCGAGGATCCCGATCCTTCGGGAAGTAGTAGAGATAACGGACTATGAGTTCTTTATAAATACATGTTCATGAATAGTTGTTGGTAAACTTTTGATTCTACCTAGATCATCTTTCTTGTAGAACAGTGGGTGCAATTTGACTTATCTGTCTTCCCTAGCGCATCAAGGTCCCAGAATGTCGCCGTTCATGTTGCCTCAAGAGTTCAGTCTTGCCGATGTCAAGTCACACAATACCGAGGATGACATTTATATCGCTATTCATGGCAAGGTCTACAACGTAACTTCTTTCGTACAAGAACATCCGTAAGTGCTTTTACTTGAATTATACCTTTATTATCTTGGTTTATACTAACCTGGGACCCATAGTGGTGGTGCAGAATTCCTGCTTGAAGTTGCTGGCGAAGATGCCACTGAAGCCTACGACAATGCTGGCCACTCTGATGAAGCACATGAGATTCTCCCCGAGCTAGAAATCGGCACCTTGAAGCCGGATCCAGTCCCCAAATCGGATCCCGTACAGCAATTACCTGATCCTATCATGCAGCACGCAAAGGAAACTGGTATGAAGATCCTGAAACCGGACGTCTTCCAGGAGTTTGAACTCGAAGAAAAGACTCTTGTTTCTCACAATGTTGCTACGTAAGTCAAGGATACTCTGTTTCTCTATAATGGGATTTCACTGACTCGGGACTGAAAGATATCGGTTCAAGCTACCGAGGCCCGACGCCATCTTCGGTCTGCCCATTGGTCAGCACATATCAATCGGGGCCATGCTACCTCAGCCCGATGGAACGACAAAAGAGATCATTCGGTCATACACACCGATATCAGGCGATCACCAACCTGGATATTTCGATCTCTTAATCAAAGCATATCCTCAAGGAAACATATCTCAACATGTGGCCTCGCTCAAATTGGGAGATAAGATCAGAATCCGCGGACCAAAGGGTGCTTTCGTCTACACACCCAATATGGTTCGTCGTTTTGGCATGATTGCTGGTGGCACTGGTATCACACCTATGCTCCAAATCATACAAGCAATTATACGTGGTCGTGGCGACGGTGACAAAACCGAAGTTGACCTCATCTTTGCAAATGTCAACGTTGAGGATATCCTACTGAAGCAAGATTTGGACGAGATCAGCCAAGACGACGGCATTCGGGTGCATTTTGTTCTTAATAACCCACCCGAGAACTGGACTGGTGGGGTTGGTTTCGTCACAGAAGAGATGATACAGACTTGGCTACCGAAGCCCGAAAAGGATGTCAAGATACTACTGTGCGGGCCTCCTCCTATGGTTAGTGGAATGAAGAAGATCACAGATAGTCTGGGGTTCGAGAAAGCGAGGCCTGTCAGTAAATTAGAGGACCAAGTATTTGCTTTTTAGTCTATAGAGGAGTGGTCTTGATTTCTTCGCATAGAATGTATCTGCTTGAGATCTGTCTATCTCTACTACCCCATTCTTAATTCCTCTCTATCGTGAAGCTCGCATCTACCTGTACAAGTCGCCGGGTGAGTGTTAGAATAAAGCTCCAACGGGCCTAGCATAGCAGCAATTACTTTGGCTTTTGACAGCAAGCGAGTTGTCAATGTAAGTGCATTCCGCAACAGCTTACGCAGTTAAGAAGGTTACCAAGAGCGTCAGAGAACCTGACAGAGGATCACCCAGTGGTAATTCGTCTCCCAGCGGTGGAGCAAGAATTATATAAGGAACAGATGGTTAGGTTCGTGAAACCGTAGCTCCAGCTATTTTAGTAGCCCAATCGTGCACTACCATCGTGTCTTAAAGACGGCAAAGAGATTGCTCGCTCCTAAATTAGTCGCGTTAGTGGGTCAGGAGGCTGTCGGACAACCAGAAACAAGGTGGATCTTTCTAGGGGTTCCATCAGAAGCATATCCGAATGCGTAAACCCTGACAGCCAATCGATTTCTTGGAGATACCGTATCCTTCCTTCATCGTATCGTTTGAGGCTGTAATATTGTCTGCACTTTCCTAGTATATAAAGCCTTTTCTTTATAATACCGCCGGTTTTAGCTTTTGTAAACATTCACCCGTTATTCTTTAGAACACCTAATAACCTTACTCTCATTTCTTCACACGTTATCGACGCATACACTTTACTTTCAGAGCTATACCTTTCAAGACACGTAAACCACTCGAAGACCATCATCAATTTACTGGAGCCATCCGCCGGAGCAAACCATGGCAAACGACACATCAACACCGCAAGGCTACGCGCCCTTTGACTTGTACCCTTACAATCCATCTCAAGCTCCAGCATATGCCTTCTTGGGTCTTTTCGCGGCGGTCGGTATCGCGCATTTCATTATGATGTTCCCCTATCGATCAGCCTTTCCCATTCCTATGATCATAGGATGCGGTAGTAAGTGGCCTCTCTCCCATCTTCTGGATAGTTGCTGATACCATTCGCAGTGGAGGCTACCGCCTATTGGTTTCGATCACGGTCCCACGACAATATTCGACAAACATTGCCTTTTCTAATACAGAACCTACTCGTCCTTGTGGCCCCGCCGTTCCTCGCCGCCACCATCTATATGTGTCTCGGTCGAATCACGAGAGCTCTCAAAGCTCAAGAAATATCCCTTATAAGCTTGCGCTGGAACACCAAACTGTTCGTCTTGATTGATCTAATCTGCTTTGTCACACAGACTGCAGGAGCCATCATGTCGGGCAGTGAGGACATGGATCAGGCAAAGCGAGGTCAGACCATCATCATTGCCGGACTGGTTCTTCAGATTCTTGCTTTTGCCTTATTCATAGTCTGTGTTCTTACTCTGCAGCTCAGAATCCGATCGAGCCCGCCTGTTCAGTGTCTTGCAGGTGTCATTACGCACTATCGTCGATATTTCATCGCGCTATACTGCACCAGCGGCTTGTTTTTGATTCGCAATTTGGTCAGAATAATTGAGTATAAGCAAGGTGGCGACGGTCCTCTTCTGTCAAATGAGGCTTTCTTATATGTTTTCGATTGTTGTTTTATGCTGGCTATCATGGTAATTATTCTTGTCATACATCCGGGTCAACTGATTATGAAGGCTCGACGGCTAGACGTTCTGAAGGAGGATCTGCCCTTGGTATCGAGATAGCTGGACATACAGAAAGCTCTGTTGGTTTAGTTTTTGGCCCTTTCCGCTCTTTTCCCTTGTGCTCAGTCACTAGAAGATATCCAATTTTCAGCCTTACAAGTGTTGCTAATAATAAAGTTTAATGAAGCTGTTAATGAAACTTGCCTCTGATTTTAATGTAGTTCCTAGATAAATGTATGTAAAGTTTGACCTCATTTTTGCAATTAAATTGACTCCCAGTGATAGAAAGCAGAACGCTTCGTAACCCTTCCTGCCTTTGTTGGCATTCGATGATATTTTTGCAGTGATTTCATTTCCGCCATGACTCAGGTTGCATTCGTCGTAGTCCCGAGATTGACCAATCATATATTTACGCACCAGATGCGTATAAGCTAGTCCAAGTGCAGTGATCCGTGCATGCGAGAGTCCGAGAATACGAGTATTGCCACAGGAGACTTTTCCGGCTACCAACTTTCTATCCTGTCACAAGATTTCACAACAGGCAAACCCACGTCAACATACAGCTGCAGGTTTAGTCGATAAGTGAATTTGCCGCTTGACCTTCCCTAGGCGCTGTGTCTCGTACGAATATGCGTAAACCCCACAGAAAGTCTCGGCTCGGCTGCCAAACTTGCAAAAGAAGAAAGATCAAGGTTAGTAGTGTCGCCTTACCTAGCCCTTGCTCATCCCACCTCGACCTAGCCTTTTCTCCGGGCTTACCCAAGCTATACCATGATACATCATTCTGACCATCTGTACTTTTCAAGTGCGACGAAGTGAAACCGCAATGCGGGAAATGCATTCAGTTTGGCGTCTGGTGCGACTTCTCTCCTGAGCCACCACCCCAGGCTTCTCCCAAGCCCCGATTCGAATCTCAACCACGGGGCCCGGGGCGTCCCAGATCAGACTGGGTATCTTGGGCTGAACAGATCCGATGTCACGCGGCTGAGTCTGCTTTAGAACGGTCAGAGCATCTAAATACCATGGATCTTGAGCTCTTCCACCACTACATGACCAAGACTGCAGACACCCTTCACGACGGGACTCAACCCGGTCTTTGGTCTGAAGGTGCACCTAGAATAGGATTTCAGCACAACTGCATTCTGAAACTTCTACTCTCGTTATCAGCATATCACCTGGCCAAACTCAACCCTATTAACAAGTCGAGGTACTTATTGGTCGCGGAAACGCATTTGACGACTGCGCTGCAGCCAGCGACGGTATTGATCAGCCGCATTGGTGGAGATACTAGTCCGGCTGCATATTTGACGTCCGTCCTAATATGCTTTGTTGCTCTCGCCAAAGGCCCGAGTCCTGGGAATCTTCTTCTGACCAATATCGAGGGGCACGTTTCATGGCTTCATCTCCTCCGGGGTGTACGTTCAGTTGTTGAAGTAGCAGGCTGGTCAGCAATCTTCTCGGGCATGCTAGCAGAATATGCTCCCGTACCAAGCGGCGATATATCAGAAAACAGCACATCGACCGACATGGCGGATGGTATCGAAGACTGGCGCTGTTCCTTGATCGACATCTCGTATGCAATTACTGGAACTTCCGACAAGAAGCTCAAAAACGCTTATAAACAGGAGCTGGAAGTTCTTGAGGGCTGTTTTGAAAGGACTTTTGGCAAGGGGCGAGACGCTCCTTTGGATGCAGTTGGCAAGCTTCAAGATGTTATATGCTGGATCTACCAGCTTGGGGACGATTACATGGAAGGTTTGCGGCAAAGAGACCTAATCCCGATGGTCATATTGGGACATTTCTGCGTCTTACTTCGGACAGTTGAGTTCCGGCATTGGTTCATACATAATTGGGCATCCCATATCATAAAGGAGATACTCGCTATCTCCCAGGAATCTCGTCATTGGCTCTCCTGGCCAGTCTCTTATCTCAAGTTACAAGAATAGTTTAATTATATGAGACATATCAACAATACGTCACGAGTACCATGAGCAAGAGGACAAATACCTGCACGCTTTGGCTTTTATTATTTGCATAATCGGCCACATGACTCGTTATCATCTGTCTGTGTTTATGCCTATAACACAGCTTTAGTATGATACGTAGTAGCTGGGACCCTCAACCTGACCAAATCAATGTCTCTAATCCGTAAATGAGCCGATTTGTTAAAATTGCACCCATCCACACCAAGTGGCTTGTATGGGGTGCCACGCTAACCGCTGGTATTTGCTCAGAGTTCGCCGAAGCTCTTGACCAATCGCTATATTTTCGTCTTCCTTTCCGAAAACCTCCCAGTTTTTCGGGTTAAGAGTAAGAGTCATCTATGGTTACTGGAACAAGTACTCTGGGACACGTCATAATTTCGGATGCTCGGAACAGAATAGACTATATGACCATCCGAGTGTCAATGGTAATGAATCAGAATCTGAGTTATCCCTGCCAGTTCTTCCAGCATGATGCTTTCTGTCATGAGGTATGGTTTTCTCTAATCGGTTTCTGCGTAGGACAAGCCAGTTGACGCTCTCTTCGATAGAATCTACACAGGATTGACTGCTTTGCTTGTGCTACCGAGCGCCTCTGCCTTGTCATTACCCTCTCGACGAGAAATAGTCAGTTGCGTGGCAAATGACAAGACAGGAGCTCTCTTCATTACAGCAGACTGTGTCGATCCCGACTATGAGTTCCCCATTATCGATAGCGAGACGAACGAGACAATCCCTACACCGCATCGAAAGATTTCCGGCCACTTTAACGGCACCGACGTCGACTTCAACATCTATCTCACTCCCAAGTCAAAGTGGGACGGACGATTCTTCCAACTTATTTACCCTACCCAGACATCCATCGCTGACGATAGTGCTATTCAATTTGGAGTCGAGAGTGGAGGCTACACGATTCAAGCTTCTGGAACGATAGGCTACCGCGCTGACGCAGCTCTCGCCAAGTTTTCCCGCCAAATTGCACAAGAATACTATAACACCTCTAGCCAGATTCGCGGATATGTTTATGGTGGTAGTGGTGGCTCTCTCAAAGCCATCGGCGCTGCCGAGAACACACTTGGAGTCTGGAATGGATGTGTTGCTCTCGTCCAGGCAACGCCGATGTCTATACCGTATAACTGGGGTATCAGAGCGTTCGGCGGGTTGATCCTGGAGAAGCATTCCAAGGAGATAGTCGACGCAGTTCAGCCTGGTGGTAGTGGCGACCCCTATGAGTTTCTCGATGATCTTGAACGTGCGGTTTTGACCGAGACGCAACAACTCGGCGTACCCACCAGAGGATGGGAGGATTGGGGCTCTATCGCAAATAACCGCACGCAACTCTGGCAGGCGCTCAAGGAAATGACGGTTCCCACTCTCCAACGTCTGGATCCGACTTATGTCGAAGACTTTTGGAACAAAGATGGGTACGCAGGGTGTGAACAGTCTCCACTGGGGGAGAGGTTTCGCGCTGCCCTCTTCCAGTTCGATAGTATCATCGAGACTGCAACTGCAGGCCAAGATGGGTTGATATCCGAATTTGTACTAAAGACTATGCCCGGGAACGTCACCGACGTTGTAGGCTTCGCCTTTTCTGTCACAATTAATGGCTCCAGTAAGCATTTCTCTGGCGCGCTAGATGTTGAGACGAGAACCGTACACATCTTAGCCGGCGCTTTCAATACTACGCTCGGCGCTCTGGTGCCGGGTGCTCGCATCCAGGTTGATAATCGCTGGTACCTCGCCACACATACATACCACCGTCACCAATTACCTCCGAAAGACAGCGGATTGTATGGCTATGACTATTTTCGCGATGAGATTGGCGAACCACGCTACCCTCAACGAGATACCTTGATGGGTCCAGTCGTCTCGCAATCAGCATCAGGAGGTGGTACACACACGGGCAATATCACCATGAAGATGATTGTCATGGACAACCTTTTAGACTTTGACGCCCTACCCTGGCATGCAGATTGGTACAAGAACCAGGTTCTCAAAGCTAAAGGTAGTCTTGAAGATCACTATCGTCTGTACTACAGCGATAATGCAGACCATGTCATGGGAAAGATTGGAGCTCCCCATACGAACCGCGTCGTCGATTTCACCGGTCTCTACCAGCAGCATCTGCGCGATCTGATGGCGTGGGTTGAACATAACGTCAAGCCACCGACACCTACCAACTACACTGTCGTCAAGGGACAGGTTGAGGTTCCCTCATCTGCGTCGGCACGTAAGGGCATCCAACCTGTTGTTAACCTCCTTGTGGACAGTTCGAAGCGCACCCATGTAGCTCCAAGAGAGAAGAAAGAGTTTCGCGTCAAGGTTCAAGTCCCGAGCGGTGTCGGTAAAATCGTTAGACTTGAATGGGATCCTCTTGGCAGTGGTGAGTATACCAGAATAGACATTGACGCGGGGCCTGAGATTGATCTGCGCTTCTCGTATGCGTACATGAAACCTGGAGTTTATTTCGCTGGTGTCCGAGCCGCCTCTCATCGGGATGGAAATATTGAGACAAAGATTGCTTTAGCTTGGAATTTGGACCGCGTTAGAGTTATTGTGGAACCATATTTAGTTCGGCAAGCCCCCTAGAACAAGCAGCGAGATTGGAATGAAGTTCACGATGAGAAGACAAATTTCTGGGTGATGGTTCAATTCATGGCACTCCTACATCTTGGTACATGCGCCCATTTCCATCCATCATAGCAAGAGTCTCGATCGTGGCTATTTAGCAACATTTGCTTGGTGTTCACCTACACAACCTTCGCCGAAGGCCGTTCCAACATCAAGTTCGCGGCGCCTTACTTCCAGTAGCGGGCATAACATCCCACATAGAATCCTTCTCACCAACAATGATCGAGTACGCAACCTGAGCATAGTGCTCGGTCACAGGAACCAAATACGGATTGATCTCCTCGTAGCACTCGATCAGCTGGAAAAAGAGCCACGGAATGTGATGTTCCATCATTCCCCACTGCTTGACTTCAAAACGAGCCTGGGCACTGCCATCATCTGGCGGAGTTGCGAGAATGACGAAGCCCATGGTCTCGAGTGCCTTGATGAGCATTTCGGCAGCTTCGACAAAGTATCCATCCTGACGGCCGCGGATTCCAACGTAGGCGTAGAGGTCAGCGACGCACCAGCGGATCTGCTTGGCAGCTTTGCCACGGTAGGTCTTCTCGACAGCACGCAGAAGCTTGGTGGCCTTGTCGAGGTCGAATTCTTTATCGGAGGGCAGCTGCTTGTTGAAGTCCGCGTTGAGCTCCTCTCGCTGAACGCGAACAGCCTCGGTGGTCTTGAGTCGATCCTTGCAGAGTTCGCAGTCACATTTGAATCCCCACTTGGCCAAGCCCTTCTGCACATCCTGGTACGACTCCGAGTGAGTGGACGGTCGGTAAGGAAAAGTCAATTCCGTGTCCGCTGGGATATCTCGAGCAGCCCGGATGATTTGCATGTCGCCGATAAATGAGCGGCGACAGTTGCCGACACAAGAGTGGTTGATGCGAGCAGCCAGAAGCCAGACGCCAACGGAGGTGAAGAGAGGCTTCTCGCGGGTTGAGGCGCAGACTTCGGGGGCTGGGTTGCCGCTCCAAACATTGTTGCCACAGAAGTCGCGAGTGGATCGCGGGGCACCGAATGAATTGAGAGAAAGGATCTTCTCGACAAGAAAGCTGCGACACCATGATCAGTGAGTGTTTCATCGGGGACCAGGGACAGGTCAACTTACGCATCGACAACAGGACGTCCATCCACCTCGGTAGCCGTCACCGATTTGTACTTCCCATGGTGAAGATCATTAAACGCAGAGAGAGCTTCGGGATCATGGTACAGCTTCTGAACAACCTTGGGCCAGAGATTCGCCGATGCACCAGACGTCAGGCGCTTGGTATTGAAGTTGACCATGTGGGTGCATTTGTCCATGACTCGTGTCTCGTCGATGAACGAGTACTCAAAAGCCTTCTCAACGAGAAGCAAGTCGCCGGCCTTGACAGCCTTGGTGGTGAACAGACCGCGACCACGGCCAGGCGACTCCCGAATCTCAACAGGCTTCGAGTAGGTGGCGCAATCAATCAGGGGAGCACCCTTTGCTGCCTTGGCTGCCTCATACATCTTCTTGAAGTTGTATTGGCCGGTGTGCTGCTCCGTCAGTCGTGTCTTGACGGACAGAAGAGTCGTCTCGGCCGCCTTGCTGTCGGGAAACTTGTCCAGGATGTCGATGAGCATGGCTTCACAATCCTCGAACCGGTTGAGTTTGTAGAGGGCGGTGGCAGAACGGAACAAAGCCTTCTCGGCAGGCGCTTCGGGATCGTAAGCCTGGTTGGCATCCAGTAGTGCTTCGGCGGGTCGGCCAAGCTTGAGGTTGGTGAGCGCGCGGTTGAGGTGGGCCAACTGCTTGTCTTCGGGAGTCTCAGCGACATCGAGGGCTTCGGAGTACCTGTAGTTTAAGATGTTAGATCTTATCGAGGGAATAGAGGGGGTGTGACTGACGAGTGGTGAGCTGATGCCCAATTCTTCTTGCGAAAGGCCTTGTTGCCGTCATCGCGGTAACCCTGATTGGTCTTGTCCTCTCGGCATGGATCAGTCTTCCATGCCTCGGGGATTCGTCCATCACCATGCCGCAGGGGAACGATATCACCCGGATGATCAACTCTCAGCGAGTAGTAAGGCTGGGGAATCTGAGAAAAGTTCGGGGAGATGGTGTCCATAACCCGCTGAAAGAAAGGGTTCTTGACGATGCACACACGATAGTCCAACATTGTCACGTTGCAGGAGATCTCTTTCTCCAAGGGCTGGTGATACAGCTTGAGCAAAACAGCTCTACCCGCCTGATCCTCAGCGATGAACATGACAGCCTCATGACGGTCGGTAGACGACATCTTGTGGAGGAGAACCTTTGATCCCCAATGGTGAGTTTCGAGCCGCATCTCGGAGATGCTGATCGGCTTGAGGTCCTTCTCGGGGGTGGTGCAGGGTGGATATGGTTCTTCGACAGTGGCAATGGGCGGAACCGTCATATGCTCTTCAACAAGCTTGGAGTTCGGGAAAGGGTAGTCACTTCCGCAGGCCATTCGGATGAAATTGCCAGCAGGGGATAAGCCAGGCGTGATCATGGCCTTGCCGAGTGCTCGGATCATGAAGGTTGAGTTGACGGTGTCCTTATCAGGAAGGTCGGTGACAAGCTGCCCTTTTTTCGTCTGGGCCTCGGCCAGGGCCGTTTCGGTGGTCTTGACCCATTTGACAAAGGTCGGGTCGAATGAGCCGTCGAGGAGATCCATCGTGGCGGCGGCGCGATGGCTTGAGCAGTGTTCGTGAAGAAAGGTGAAGAACGACCTTAGTGGTGTGGGGGTAGAAGGTCGCTGTTGTGGAAGGGAAAGTTGAAGAGAAAGAAGTTGCGGGATGCAAGAGGCGGGGATGGGGATGGTGATGATAAGGAAGGTGACGGACTGAATTTGGACGGGAAGGAACGCTGGTTGTCAGGTGGCAAGGCAGCAACTGTTTTTTGCGATGAATTCTCGCACCTTCCAGGCCAAGTGCATTGTCAAACCGCGACTACTAGCAAACATCAACTGCCCGCACCGATGAACAGTGTCCGCAACTGCAAACTAAATGCTTGGTTTTTGCGGTTGCACAAACGGGAATAGTGGAGTCGACCTCGCCATGGAGATTGCAGGTGAGTCGGCAAAGAATTACAATTGGTAGTCGGAAACGCCTTCCGGGTTGTTGTGTCACCGTTTACAATGGACATCTCGCCTGATTGATCCCATCTGTGCCATTGTTTCGCCTATGCTTAATTCCTCCCGCCGCATGTCGCGATGACTGCACTGTCCAGAAGAGATTTAGCTGCATGTACAATTAGTTGTTGGAGCGCAAAGCAAGCAAACTAATGGCTTATTTGTTCCGGATTGCGGAGAACAATTTCCTTGTTCAAGAGTTTTGGAGGGATCCAGCTACAGACAAAGTGGCCTGAGCATACCCGATTGAACTTGAATAAAAAAGATACATACCGAACTAATATCGAGCGAGTTCATCGTGTCGCGATACTCATTAAGCCATGGTGAGAGCTGGTCATTTTTCACTGTGGAGTAGACCGCGACCGTTGTGGCCCGATTGCCGAGTTGTTACATGACCGTTGAAAGTTGAGGCTGCAACCGTCAATCAGACGTTAGTCTCTGTTGAGCTTTGTGGCACAAGGCAAGGGGTGGCATTTCACGTCCATGAGCCACAGCAACGGTCGCGTGTTGTTGACGGTACGTGATGGCTGATGACTTATCGGTTCTTATCGATTACCCGCTTATCGCTTATCGCCTCTAACCCCTGCGTTTATCGATTGCTTATCTTGCCACTTTTTGCCCGGTCTATCCCCGTTGACATCTTAACCTAGACCCCACCAACGTCATTATTCTCATTGTCCACGACAACATATCACAACAAGTTGTAATCCAATACTACCTGCGTCGAAGTGTAATTGAAGATTTTGGTGCGCGCTTTTTTCTTTTTCTTTTTTTCTTTCTTCCTTTTCGGAAATATAACACTGATCACAATGGAAATCTTTTCATCCGTGCTCGTGGAATGAACGTCGGTCTCTTCCTCTTGGCAGATTGAAAACAAAAGCAATGGGTTATCTGAAACAATTCAAGCTTCATCTCGTAGACCGCATATCGGAACAGCACATTTATTGTCAAGTTGGATAATAGATACAGACGAAATTTCTAAGCTAAATCTTCCGTCTCAGTTCCACAAACTCCTCGTCAGGTGCGCTGTCGGAGAAGTCAACGCGATTCTCCAACACTCCCTCATCAGCTGCAACCTACTTGCTCGCATTAACACGGCAAAGAATCCATCCAAAGTCAACACCCTTGGTGCTAATAACAGCGCCCTTCTTGGCGGTAAAGTCCTTGCTGGCGGGAACAGTGCCGTACTGGTCCTTGTACATCTGGCAAGTGACCTGATCGGTCTTGGGAGCCTTGACACCATCGACGGTGGAGTAGACGCGGGCGATCTCAATATCGGTGACCTTTCTCTTGTCGTGGGTGAGAACGCCGAGAGGGACGTTCATGGGAAGAGAGTCGTCTCCGTTGTAAGTCATGATGGCGACGCCGACGTAGGGCTTCTCAGTGGGAGCTGCGGCGACGGCAGTGGAGAAGGCAGCGATGCGGGAGAGAATGGTAGGGAAATGCATTTTGATGGTTGGTTGTTTGAGTATTGAATTGATTGATTGATTGAAGTGAGATGTTGATAGTTCTGTTACACGGGGTTAAGCTCATTCTTATAGTTGACGCGGTTCGAATTCCAAATTACTTATTCGTCTAAGCTTCTTTCTTTGCCAAGGATTTAATCCAATAGTGCCTCTTCCCCTTCGAAACATTCGACACTCTGACATTTTTCAGCTATTAGCCGAGAACTCGCGACCAACAGCCACCCCAGTCAAAGACGCCTCATTCGGCAATTACCACTTTGAGACATAGGAATTGCGGCTGTGGGGCAATGTATTACGTCCCTCCACCGCTCCTAATACTAAGAGACCGACGGACTTTACCTAAGAAAAACATTCACAATTAAACCCAGCGAGAACAGCTGCTATAGCCTGTTTGGCGCAAGAATGTACTGATTACAGCACGAGACGAGGTTGTGTATGGGGAACACGTCCGACAACTTTCGGCTCAATTTTGCTCCGCTTAGCTTTGCCTGTGGATAGCTGACGTAGCTTCACAAGCAAGGAATCCTGCGACCCAGATCTAGAATGCGCAAGGCTCTCTGGAACCTCACTTACACGCTGAAATTAGCGCAACAGAGCTAGCTGATCATCCCACATACCCTGTTATCCCCACACTGTACCTTGTCATCAGCTCGGAGGCTATGCTTTCATACCCTGCAAAATTTATGTTCGTTGTTCGTCGTTCGCTTCTCGCTAATTCCACCACTCGGACTATCGCAGTACAAAATAGTCCGAAGAGTGTTAGGATACATTCTACCTGATCATCCAAAAAATCCCTCTCCTCTCATAGCTGAGGATACATTCTACCTGATCACCCAAAAAAATCCCTCTCCCCTCATAGCTGACGATACTGCTGGAGTTGACGAAGGCCATGTGTCAGACGATGGAGATGACGCGTTTGTCTCCGGCCCATTCGGCCAACTTGACGTTCCAGACGAAGCAAAAGTGGAAGTTGCCACTTCAGTTGCTAACTCAACTTGGTCCAAGACATCTGTAGTCACAGATTATGAGAATCCATCAGTAGCATTGCAAGGTAGTAGTCCCGTGCCGCTCGTGAGTTGAGGAGCATGGACCTAGTCGGCTCAACCGAAATCCCCGCAGCACTCGTCTCTGGACCTCAGACTTGACGGACAGAGCGACTCTAATCCCCTTTCTATAGTATGTGCTATGAAAGTCGCCGCCTTGCAATCAGGGACGTTGTCTCTGACCGCCCTCCAGACTCCTGAATTCCAGACGACGCCGAGATATTGGAGCGTTTCTTACGTCCTGACCTTTCCCAATACAGAAATATCCCCCATATTGAAAACGTAATCAGCATCAACGGGCCGGTGATGCTAAGGTATACAAATATCTTTGTCCCTAGAGACAAACTGGTATCTTTCAAATCCTCTTCTGGCGATCCCCAGTCGAATAGAGGAATACTTAGTAGGGAGGAGACAAAGGCTGGGGGAACAAAACCAGCTGCTAAGAATGCAAGCCCTTTCATTACTGACGTATCATTCCGTGCAAGCATGGCGAGACTGTACGAGTCTTTTGCAATATCGCGGCTCGTTAGGTTTCCTTGCTCGCCGATCAAGTGCAACATCTGATGTAGTCAGTTCCAAGATATAGTAGAACAGACCATTGCTGGTTACTTACAGCTTGTAGAATTTAGGTTCTATTTTTGGAGAAGTCAACGTCTAGCTGCTGCATAGATGAGTGTTGCTGAACGGTGCATAGGACCGCCGTAGCTGAAGCTAGGTTGGTCTCGTCTTCTGCCGCTACATCATCGGTCCACCTCTGTAGTATTGCCAAGGCGCCCAATAGTCTCGTGAGGACTGCCAGATTTGACATAAAACCGCTCATGGCTGCCGACAGCTGCATAAGACCTCCAGAGGTTGGTATCTCAAACCGGTTGGTAAAACAGTGGTGGCCTGTTTGGACCTCAGCCTGCCGTGTCTGATCCTTTACGTCGACCAACAGGTTACCGATCTCCCTGCACAGTACTATCATGCATACAAGGACAGAGAACGTATCAGAAGCTGCGAGTTCCTCTGCAAAGCGACAGGTAATAGGATCCTGTAGCATGGTGATTTCGCCTGGTTGGGCAATGAAGATAACGTTTAAAATTTGAGAATTCGGGTTACGCGACCAAGTTATTAGATGCTTTTATTATTAACTAAAGCACTATTGTTATCGAAATCTCATCAGCAACTACTAAGCTGCTATTACAATTAACATAACAGAATGACTTTGACCTCTCTCCATAGTTAATAAGAGCCTTATAAATAGACAGGGGTTCCCTCTTTTACTAAAAGTAAGATAAATAATAGGGATGTAGGAATGTTCTTATTGCTTAACTTAATAACATTGTTAAATCTATCGACCAAGTTTCCCTATGCCTGAGATTTACTTATCGGTATAAATTAGGTAGAGGGTACTCATTGATTCGCAGGGCCTATTGCAGCCGCATCGGGCTAGCTAGTCAACACTCTCTAGTCAAGGTCAATTTGAACGTTGTCAACATCTGTAAAAGTTCCCGGATGATCATGTGACGCCATTTTCTCGAGATCGATGAGGCCATACTCTTATAAGTATTAGTTAAGTCACCAATTCCCATCATCGACGTTACATATGTATATGCAGTCTCAATGTTGTCCAATAAGAATACAACCATAGGGCAATCAGTACTTTCCAAAGACCAGCAGTCTATTGTTCCAATGTAGTAATGGGCGGCCGCCATGATTGTCTTGGCACTTACTTTACATGGATTAATAGCCGAATGCTTCGTAGTCGGACTTATATGAATTTGCAGCCCCGGCCAACAAATTGCGCCCTAATCCATCGCGCCTTGGCTGGCTTGGCATAAAAACCCTTCTGATCATCCACAACACGCCATGACAACTATCCTCGGCCAACATCCCTTGTCGCGGTGTTAAAATTCGTCTTGCCTACACAGTCCTCGTAAATTTTACATGTGCTATTACCAGGAGTTGTTGGAATGCCATGCTAACCGTCACCAGGGTTTTGATCCTCCTTGCTTGCTAGCTTTCGGCAGAAGACGGTATCTTTCGCATCAAGCCACTACCCGACCTGCATCGGCTGCTCATTTAACAATCGGATCACAAGTCCAAAAGGTTAAGAATAAACTTTTATTTGTAGTGCTAAACGAAGTATCGAAATTTAGGCTTAGTTAATCTCTTCTTATTAATAATATAGTGATTGAAAGAGGGTTGCCAGGCAAAGGTAAAGCTGGAAATTAACCAATGGACCGGAGTCTGATGCTCTTACTCTATAGAAAGAAATGGTGTTAGAGTCTTTAGAAATAGCAATATGGAAAAGGCTTATCTGATTGATAGAGTGCGTACTGCAGGTATTAAATAACCGGACAGCCTTGGAGACTCCGTATAGCATGCGCTAACCAAGTCGAACTTCGTCCCTTGATACAGTCTATATCAGTAAATTCGGATTCTTCCTGAGACAGTTAGTCTATTACAATATCGCACTTTAAGATTTAGGCTAAGATCGGAGATCATGTTATAATATCCTAAACATGATGGAAATTTGCATAGTTTGCTGCCAATGCCTGTCGTCTCCGTTGCCAAGACCGCGATATGCAGGGGCTGTTAAGGTGTTTCCATCTTAGCCTTGTTTTCGATGTAACGCTGACACCTGCGACATCGCGGGATCCCTCGAATCCGTCGTGGCTGAGTCGACTGATGGTCCTAATTTTCATGGATAAAGATGAGAACAAAAAAAGTCGCATGCCATGCCGACTCATGCTGGTTGTGAACGCACGTAGTATAAGAATCACTGGCCCTGCGTCCACAAATCAGCCTCACCCGATGGTTACACACGCCTATCACTTTATCTAGGCCCGCACCCATTTCACTTCTTTCGTTCCAAGTTCGCCAATCATGGTTCGTCTGACGGCGCTGACGGGACTATTGGCCTTAGTCGCCATCCCCACAGCAGCACGTCCATGGACACCACCTTCACAAGAGATGCAAGAAGTTGCCGAGTCCAACTCGACAATTACTGCTCGAGCAGACGCTGGGGACTTTTACCTCCGAATTATGCCCCTAGGTGCATCGATAGTGGCAGGCGACTATTCTGAAGACCGAGCTGGGAATGGCTTCAGGAAGTTCACTCGTGACAAACTTCGCGACCAAAAGTGGAAGGTCAATATGGTTGGTGACCGGAATTCGGGTACGATGGCAGACAATGTAAGTTGCGAATAAGAACTGCTATATATGCGTAAAACTAATTTCGATTGTAGGACCATGAAGGCATTTCGGGTCAAGTGGTGGAACAAATCGCTAAACGCGGTCGAGCTTCAGCCAGAAAGTGGCTTCCGAACGTCGTTCTGATCAACGGAGGAACTAACGATGCCAACGGGCGCAAAGAAGATGTTAAGGCTGGACGAACGGGCCTAAAAATGAAGGAGCTCATCGAGGGCATATTCGCAGAGGTACCTCAGGCTGTTGTTGTACTGTCTACCCTGATCCCAAAGGTTGGCAACGAAGAGTATGTCGAGATGATCAACGACCAGTATCGTACCATCTACCGTCAATTTGTACCTCTTGGTGAAGACGGAAAAGAGGAATCAAACCCCCAGTTCAAGGTAGTCTTGGCTGAGATGCAACCATTTATGAACCTGGACGACATCCACGATGGAACCCATCCCACTACTCTTGGTGAGCGCAAAATGGCTGCTGCTTGGGTTTGGTAAGTCGCTTTCGGTCATGACCTAATCTTGTTAAAGTTGACATAAGCATAGGGCTATAGGCGTTGCTCATGATCGAGGTTGGATCCAACCTCCCAAGCAGAGTAGCTTATTTTCCGACGATGATGCAACAACTCAATGCCGCAAAAAGTTCGGCAGTGGAGCTTCTGACAGTAGGAGTGGCCGTCAGATTCTTTTCGCCAGCGACCCAGCCATTCGTGACGATGGCACGTACCGACACAGCTCCCAGCTTCGGGATGACCGCAAGGGATCTTTCACTAAGACCATCGGTGGTGGGCCGGACAAGGATATGACCAAGACTTCCGATATGTGGTTTGCGCAACTGGTAAATCTTGGCGGTTCACCCAAGGGCGATGAGCGTGACGAGCTTATACTTGCGCCTTCGGATAAGTCGGACCGGAAATTCACCATGTATCTGAATAATGGTGTTGGTGAGTTTAACGATGGTTTCTCAATTGATCCCAAGATGAGCTGTTCCAACGCTCGTAAGTACCTCGATTTCATTCTATTATACGTACTGACGGAACTCTTAGATATTCGATGGGGTGATGTGAACGGTGATGGATTGGACGATTTTATCTGTATACAGACGAACGGAGAGCTGTGGGTTCCCATCACCGGCTTTTAGATGGAATGACGGAAGTTAACGATCTCCAGCTATGTTTCTATTAACAAGGGCGGAAGCCCACCTTCATTCCAGAACGTTGGATTGGTATGTTGCATTGGGTATCAACGGGCTTGGATCTCACGAATTAACACTTTGAGTAGTACAAGAAGCAAGAAATGGGTCTCGGTCGGGACAGAGTCCGCCTCGGGGACATGGATGGTGATGGTCGCCTCGATTATTGTGTGATTTCCAATGCTGGCAATTATCAGTAAGTTATGTACCTTCTTATAAAGGACTGAAGATCTTACGAGCAATAGCTGCTGGCGAAACGGAGGTATCGGCGATAAGGCAGCATATTGGCAAGATATGGGCGAGGGCTCGCACATCCTTGCGTCTCAAAACACCGGAGACATGAGGGGTGTACAGTTCGGTAAGGTTTCATTTTGTCCAGATGATTGAACAGCCCTAACAAAGACTGCAGTGGATATGAACGGAGAGTAGGTCATACTTCTTACTGACCTTTTTCACTCGTAGTGCTGAACAGAACCTAGTGGCCGATACGACTGGACATATATGAATATGGAGGGCCAGGTTAAGACGTAAGTAGCTGACCACCACGATATCGAGAAGATCCTAACTTTCTTGGCGACAGTCTCATCAACCAACGCGGCGATGGCAAAGGTATGAAGCCTTTTTGGCGCGAAGCCGGCATCACGCATCCTGGTCGCGGCTATGATATTGGTGAGAACCGCGAGTTCATCAAGTGGGGCCGTATTTTTAGCGGACGTCCTTCATACGTGAATTGGCAGCGTGATGGTAAGCTCTGTAACGGGGGTGTTATCTGCCGGATCACCTACCAAGTATGGGAGAACAAGGGTGAAGGGGGCACTTCCCAGAAGGGTATGTGTTGCTTTTCTTACATTCAGCTGCATACGATACTGATATCCGATAGGAGATGGCATCTTCTGGGGCGACACTACTGGTTCTGGTGTTGACGACTACGTCTGGATCTCTATGCACGGTGAGGTCAATGTGTTTGTTAACAAGAACACTCGCTCCAAGGAGCATGACTTTTACGCAAGCAATGCCTGGGCAGCGCCGACCATGATCAAGACAGGCCTCCCCCGCAGAGCGCTGCATATAGCCGATTGGGACGGCGATGGGAAGGCCGACATCATTGGCGTAACCAATCTCAAGACTGGGTCTCTCAAAGTATGGTACAGTCGATGGACCGACGGAAACCACAACTGGAAGGCTGAGACTGTCGCCAACCCCCCTGGCAGAGACTGGTGTACTCAAGGTTACGGCCGACTACCATTTGACAATGCACATCACTTTGCCGACTTGACAGGTTCTAAAAGGACAGACTATATCTGCATGGCTCCGTCCGGTCAGGCGTGGGCTTGGCTTCGCGGGAGTGATGGTGTGGCTAAGCCCTCGGGACAAATTAAGTATACAGAGGACTTAGACCGAGCCAACTTCCAATTCGCCGATATTAATGGGGACGGAAGAGCCGATTTGATCCATAAGGACAAGTTCAGTGGCGATACTCAGGTCTGGTACAACGGAGATGTCGTTCCTGAGTCAGAGCGGCCTGGAAACTCTGGCAGTATTATGAAATGGGAACGTCCGCAGAAGCTGTTCCGCGGATCTGTACGCGGACCAGATACTCACTATCCTCGCTTGAACAATCAAGGTCGCGCGGACATGGTTTATGCAAAGGCCACGAGTGCAACGGTACGTTACGCAACGCCTTCCCCTAATGAGGAGTCGTATTAAGCATGCATCACAGGCCCATATTTCCTTCAATGTCTGCCCTGCAGGAGGAGACGACACGGGGGAGTCCGACACCAACCTTCCAATCTACAACCCACCCGACCTCAGCCCGGATCCTGAAAAAGACTGGTTCTGCAAGGGCGGTAACGGAGCCAAGTGGACAGACAGTCTCTGGCGTCAGCACGGTGTTGGAACATGGCTCAAATCAAGAACAGATCTTTACAGCGCGGCTGAGAACAGCTGGCCTACTGGTGCCGAGGGTGTTCCACGCATCATCGCTGAGTACGATGTTTTCAACCATGACAAGATTTATAACTGGCACACAACCTGCACCAGGTAATTAATCATTGGAAATAGGGTAGTGGTACCTGCTAATAAGATCAACAGTATCGAAGACACGTGCGACTTGAAAAATGCCATTGAGACAGCGGATGGTTGCGCGAAACACCAGGAGAGAGGTTTTGCTCTCTGGGCTATGAGCAACTTTGCCATGTTCCAGCAAAAGTGGCATAAAGCTGTATCAGATGGGTAAGCTTAATATAAGAGTGTATTGTGGGTTATCAGCGCAGCTATTAACGAGATCTAACCAGGGTTGAACGCGCCCAGAGTACGGCTGGCGACATAACCAACACGTTCTTGCCCGTGTCAGCTGATGCTGCGAGCGCCAATCCCGCCGCCTGGCTCACTATTGTCGCAGGTATATTCACGACTATAGGTAGTATATCGCCTGGTATTGTTGGAAACGGAGTGAATCTCGCCGCCGGCGTTTTTACTATCGGCGCTGGTGCTGCATCGTTTGCAGCCGAATCGACAGATCCAAGCCCCCAGTTCAAGTCCTTTGGCGACTTAGGCCTGGCACTTGACACTATGCTGACCTTTGCTCAAAAGGCTATGGAAGCCCAGTTCAATCGTTACTTCGTCGAGACGCCGCCCGACAATGACAGGGACCGCGGTTCCGAGCTCGCACGTGCTCTAGAGTCCGGAGTGTGGGCAAACCAAGATTCGGCTCAAGCTGGTACAGACGCCATCTGGGATACCAACAGGGTTAAGGAGATGGTACAAGCTGCCATGATCAGTGAAGTTTGGAATGGTGGACAAGTTGCCATCTTCAAGTGGTCTAAGGATCACACATTGGCCAAGGATTGGGGATTTAATCCTTGCTTTGGCGGCGACAAATATGGCATGGATAAGCATATTGCATGCGTCAACAATCAGAACTACCTGATCGTATGTACCCGAAATAACGCATGAATTATTATTGCGCTAACTGCACCATCAACAGGCCAAGCAGATCACTGAAGAAGACCAGGATAATGCTCGGAACTGGCCTGATATCGGATCTGATGAGGATTCACTCAGCAAATATAACCTCGACCACATAACTGTTATCAGCGCTGCAGAGAGAACTCAAGACAGGGCCAAGAGTTTCATACCTCGTGGCTTGAACACCATAGGAACGCTCTTCGCAGATGCCGCCAAGCAACACAAAGATAATCGATTAGATTACATGAAGTACATTAACGTACCCGGTAAGTAGAGCTGGCTTCCATCGTCAACTATACCTAATCAAAATTACAGTATGCGATCTGAACGGACTGAGCAGCTTTGACCTCTACAAAGACCGTTTGACAGAGCTTCGTGGTGAAGTGTGCAAAACGGCGGACGAGTACAAGACATCGAACAAGTTCTGTGTTGCTCATATACTTGCGATAAACTGCCGGAAGCTAAGCTTGCCAGGAGGAGCGTGGCCTTATCAGAACGACATCTGATGTTAATTATTAAGATAGTAATATAATATGCAGATTATAAACAGTAAGGGAAATAATTTCAGTATTTTAACTTTAGTAGCTATAGAAGCTTTGTATTAACTTTTATTATATTAAAAGCTATAGTATTAATTACAAGCTTTTTCCCTTTCTTCTTAAAACCTTCTACCTTTAACTTTATAGATTCTTTAATATAATAAACTTAGATTTAATAAAATTTTAATAATACTACCTTCTCTAAATACCTTATCTTTCTTTAAATACCTTATAAGTTATCT